>JBAMCD010000260.1:10455000-10621139 GCA_037075365.1 Drosophila emarginata
AGCACATGAATATGGGAACAGTTTATTGTAAGCATTTATATATATATATACAGCTAAAATTTCAATATAAATCTCTTTCCAATTTTTGTATTTCCTAATTAGCTGCTGGTTGTCTGTCTATGAGCCTGTCGTTTGGTGGCTTGTGGGTCCTATAGCTGGCATGTCACTAGTCAATCTGCTGATCCTATTTGTCTCCGTGAAAGCTGCATTTACTCTAAAGGATCATGTGCTAGGCTTTGGTAATTTGCGCACTCTTCTGTGGTTATCTGTAGTTTCATTGCCCCTCATGGGTGTCATGTGGGTACTGGCCGTTCTCGCCGCTTCTGAACATTCTCAGTTGCTTAGCCTTTTGCTGTCTGGTGTAGTTTTATTACACGCACTTTTCTGTCTCATTGGATACTGTATTATAAACAAACGAGTGCGAGAGAACCTTCAGCGCACTTGTCTCAGATGTATGGGCAGAAAGGTTCCTCTCTTGGACTCTTCTATGGTAGTCAGTAACAGCTCACATAATGTAAATGCCACAACAACCACAACGAGGCCAAATAATTTCTTGGCTGGCTATGATGCCACAGCTAGAAGAAATATTGGTATCAGTGCCAGCAGCACCACTTCTAGAAGCACAGCCAAAACTAGTTCCAGTCCTTATAGTGATGGTCAATTAAGGCAAACTTCGACTTCTACTTCGAACTACAATTCAGCCAGTGATGCTCCAAGCTTTTTGAGAGGATTTGAATCATCCATCACAGGAAGGTGTGGCAGAAGTGAAGAAAAACCTAAGAGACAACGGAAAGACTCTGATTCTGGCTCAGAAACAGATGGCAGGTCCTTGGAACTAGCTTCCAGTCATTCCAGCGACGATGATGAATCTCGCACGGCCCGTTCCTCGGGCACGCACCGGAGCACTGCGGTTAGCTCTACGCCTGCAGCTTCCTCTTATTTACCCAACATAACAGAACATGTGCAAGCTACCACACCACCAGAACTGAATGTGGTTTCAAGCCCCCAGCTCTTTCCAAGCATCAATAAGCCTCCAGTTTATGCTCCCCGCTGGTCGAATCAACTTGCGGATCCCTATCTACAATCACCACCTCCCCCCAACAACGTTGGACGTTGGTCTCAAGACACGGGTTCCGATAACGAGCATGTACATATGGGTCAGAAAATTACCATTTCTCCTAATCCGTTACCTAATCCTGATCTCACCGACACCAGTTACCTGCAACAGCATCATAACAAGATAAATATGCCCCCTTCAATCCTGGAAAATATTCGAGATGCCCGAGATGGTTATGAGGACAGTATGAGCTTGTATGGACGGCGGCATGAACAATATGGTGATAAATATGGTTCTTACAAGTCGCCACCTAGTCACTACGGCAGTGAAAAGGACTACCCAAGTGGAGTTGGCGGGAGCGGCGCTCAAACTATCAGTCACATGCGTAGTTTCCATCCGGATACTGCCTATCTGAGTGACAGTATTTACGATAAGCAGCGAACACTGGGTGGGGGCTCCCCCTATTTGTCCAAGGATCGCATTACCCCCGAAATCTACGGATCCCGCGATGGTCACTACAGTCTCCAAAGACAGAGGCATCCTAATTATGCAACAGATTCATTGCATTCGGTCCATTCGCTGCTCAAAAATGACTACCAGCAGCAACAACAACTGCAACTAACCTCGGATCGCCTTTCTGAGGGATCAGACAAAAATGGTTACCATTTCCCCTACACAGCCGAAGAAGATCATTTGCCAGCACGTAAACTGAGCCAAGGGCAGTTGTCTTCACTACATGGCTCGCAACTAATGCCACCTCCATGTGTTCCCGCACCACCTGTTGGAAGCATTATGGTGAATGATATAAATAATCCAGGTTTAATGGCTCGTCATACTCTAAATGGAGGATCACGTCACAGTTCACGTGCCTCTTCGCCACCCTCCAGCATGGTGGCTCCCATGCAACCACTGGGTCCCTTACCTCTGGCTAGCATAACGGATACCGAGTAAGTTCTTTTAAATGTCTTAAAAATCGTAGTAAATAAGGGAATGCAACAGACACTTATTTAAAATCGGTGTGGTTATTAAATATAAAGAAATTAGTTGATACTTTAAACAAAATTACACGGAATTCATTCCTAAGCCATTTGTCGTTCGGTTGCATTTTCTCATCGTTTAAAAAAACGGGTGTTTTCGTATTGGTACAAAGGCTTCGATATAATTGAAGTAAGCTTTAAACTGTTTATCTCATCATATTAAATAAATTATTTTTATATAAATGAATTATTATTTATATATATATATAATTTGCGTCCCAATTTGTTCTATTGTATCAATGGTTTTTATTTAACGTTTGGAAGACCGCAAGCGGAGTCAATACCTCTTTATTTGCCCTTTGGAATATTACCTTTCTCGGTTTGGATTTTTTTTCTGTTTGATAGCAACAATTACTCTGTGGGCTTTTGTTTCTAGGTTTCCTTTTTTTGGGGCATTCATGGTGAACCTAACCAAACTAACATAAAAACATTTAACAAATATGTGAAAAAC
Organism: Drosophila emarginata; assembly: GCA_037075365.1. Lineage (NCBI taxonomy): Eukaryota > Metazoa > Arthropoda > Insecta > Diptera > Drosophilidae > Drosophila > Drosophila emarginata. The sequence goes on from JBAMCD010000260.1 coordinate 10,457,546, forward strand.
AATCTGGAAGAAAATATAGAACAATGAAATCTAAAAACAATGCAAAGCAATATGATATAAAAACTCACTCACTCTCACAGGCACGCTTACATCCCCACATACCTGTGTTTATACATGCCCACGTCCTTTCTGTTGGTCCTGGGAACATTTGAAGCAAATCTAATTCTACTATCTTTCATTTCATTTCTATTCTATTCATATTGTGCTTTCGGTCGCTCTCGCTCTTTGTTTCCTTGCCTTGACGAAAACTACACACACACTTACTCTCAAACACATACACGCATATCAAAATCTGAAATGAAATCAACAATGGTGGCTCTTTCTCTCATCTTATAAAACAAACTACAACACTCTCAACTCGCAACTCCAACTACAATGACAACATCATCTTACCATTCAACAGCTCAGAGGTAAAACACATTAGGAAAATCCATTTCCATCCATTCATTTTCACATTTACTTTGTGATTTTCCGTTTATCCACTTTGGTATACAAATATAAAAAAAATTGTTGAACCCGATTAACTAATTTTTGCACAATTTTTCATTTTTATTTTTCTTTATTTGCCCCATTTTTTGTTGCTCTGCTGCAAATGTTGTAAATACAAATAAAATCGTTTCAATTAATTGTTGAAAATTGAATGTAAATATTATTAATTTAAGCCGACATCTTTTGTTACTTGATTAATTTAAACAATTGATTTTATGTTGAGTTGGGATTTGAGATTGCAGTAACGTGAACATGTACATATTATGTAAATTGCATTTAATTATACATTATATTCATATTTGTTTTATTTTTAATTTAACAATAACCAATTTCACAGACAAATATCCTGTTGATTATCATCAGTACTTTCAACACTATCATATCCATCTCTTCTCTTTTCGACTGTACAAAAATTACGCAATTTCCACAATTTTCTACAGTTTAACATAATTTGGCTCCAACGCAGGCAGAGGCAACAACAATATCCTTGGTCGCTAACAATATGGTATAATTGAAATCCAAAGAGTAGCAAAAAAAAGAATTTTTTAAGACCGTTCCCCTAGTCTAGTCTACTAGTCCTGAAACTAAAACAAAACTATATGACCTAGAAAATAATTTAAAAAACATTTTAAGCACATGTAGAAAAGTGTGTGAATTTGTAAAGAGCCAGTTTATACCCGTTAAGTATGAAAATATACCCCCATGGTAGCAAATTTAATTATTCGTCACGATACAGAGATATACGGTAACGCCGGTCACAGATTTATTAATGGTGAAATATATGTAGTAGTATATATATGTCAGCGCATTTTTATGGGGTGTGCAATTGAAATATAAAATTCTGAAAGCAAAAACTGAGTTATTTCACAGTTATTCATAGTTTTTATCCTAGAATTAAAACTCGAATTTTTATGTAAATGCTCTACAGAACGAGACAAAACTCTTAGATGTTCCTGTTCCTGTATCGTGATTATCATCGAATAAAGAGGAGCAGCTATGTGCTAACCCGCCACTGTTACACACACATAAATATCGTTTCACTTAAGAAATAAATATGCACTCAAACACCTCCAACTTCCACAAAACCATTAAGACAATACCGTTTCTCCAAAAAGCTTATAGTTTATTATACTTATACTTTGCTTTTTCACTTTAACTAATAATTAGTTGCATGTTAAACCCACTAAAACTAAGAAATATTTTAATTTCCGTTCAATGTTTTGGGCATGTAAACAATTTAAAAAATATAATTCACATATTTGCACGCATAATTTTAAGTTACAAAAATTAAGCTTTAGTAAAAGTGCTAGACAAGCTAAAAGCTTATATCCTAGTTTATTTCATACCGAAATTAATTGATGTCCTCTTTATCTGTCTCTAAGGCGGAATATTGATGATGATGAAACCACAGTGTGACGACTGTCGAGAGCCGGCGAACATAATTCACACCTAAAAAATAAGAACCTGCAACTGCAACAAATGCGCAAGCAAAACCAATCGCAAAGCCGTACCAAACAATTCGCAACAATTCGTAGGAAACCGCAATACAAAATCAATCTGGAGGTTTAAAATCTAAAGTCGAATATCTGGTATTATTCAAAGTTGCCAGCATACATCTTGTATATACATAAAAACTTCACAATACACTCACACAAATACAAAAGCCCACTCATATTTATTTAAATCAAAGGCCGTTAGTATATTTCGCTATTAATCAAATGCTTATTAATATACATATACATATATAAATACATACACCTAATTATAAATATTTTATAATATTTAATTAAGTTTTACAAGTGACGAACAAAGTGCTCCAGGCCATCAAATTTGTATTAATTTTAGTATAGGTCATATGAATGGGAACTAACAAAACTTTGATCGTGGCCGGAGTTAAAAAAAGAAACATGTTTTGTTTACTTTAAAAGAACAACATAAGAAAAGTTTGATATGGTACTCCCCTCTTTAATAGTAAACCCTAACACCACTTTGGCAAAAACTGAAAAATTTGTTAATCTCTTCGTGAACCAGGGACTAAGTTCCTGCTGGCCTGTGTAAATTTGTTTACAAGCGAAAGTATAGCTACATATGTGTACAAAAACTCTAGTTTAGAAAAGTCAGACTGATTTTAAGTATTTTTTGTGAGTATTAAACTTAAGCTCAATGTACTCACCGAACGCCAACCCCATGCATTTAGTTCCAATTAAAAAGGTTTTTTTGTCGCTAAAAACTGCCAAATGCTAAGCATTATGATTTCACATAGTTAGAAAACTACAAACCAACAAAAAAGAATATGTACAAATTTATACTTGTATATCATACAAATATATGTACATATGTATGTGTGTACATACATATATGGAGAAATGAAATGAAATAACGTCGTGTGCCTCGAAACTCAACCCTAGAGAGAGCTTATTACCACTATGTCAAAATTACACAGGTAGTTGAAACTCGAACTCCAACTCGAGTATCGTAATAAAAATGTAAATAAGAGGATTATTTATGACCATTTTTAATTAATTTGCTTAGCAATTTTGTTGCACGCGTTGCCATTTTTAGATGAAAAAGTTTTAATTCAATGCATTTATAAGCTTAGCCTGTCAAAATGTTTTATAAAAGTAGTAAAACGCCAAATACAACAACAAAGCATAAATTATAAAAACTATGGCAAAACAAAACCAATTCTCATACTCGCACCAGACACATGCAGTATATTAAATTTGTAAACATGTCCTTTAAATAAATGTGTATAATACATATTAAAAATTCATAATAGCTAAAAAAGGCTCTGGTCAACAACTTTAGTTTCCGTTGATTTCCATTGGCATATAAAAACTATTTACAAGTAAACACACGTACAACAAATTAATATCAATATGAATAATATATTGGACGAATTGTATGAACTATTTATTGTTTGTGGGAATTGTGTAGATATTCAGATTCCAAACAAAATGGCAGCGAATAAAATTAAATCCCTAAAAATGGATTTGACCCCAAACCAGTGGCCATTGTTTAAAAAAATAACGAAATCAAATTAAATAAAGCAAACCATGAGAAACATTAATGTGAGTTGACTTATTTCATTGTTAAACTAGTAAATCAATATTTTGGAAAAGAAAATGTGGAATATCCATATTGGGAATATATACAAAGGACTGAACTTGTATATGGTGTTACACTCTTTTAATTGAAGTTACATCATCTTAACTCACATTTAACATTTTTGAATAATTTTTTATTGAAAATAATGATATTGTTGTGCTATAAAACGAACCATCAATTAAAGTCTTAGGTTCAGTCAAACTGGATCGTCGAAATCAGAATATTAATATAAACTAGTGTTTGATAAAAATATTTCAATTCATATGCACTTTTCATAAAACAGCGGATTATCAATAAAAAAATGTTTTTTTTTAACATAAAAATGAAAGGGAACAATCGAACCATTAAACGCTGTATTTTAATGTGTTAAATAGTATAAAGTCTAAAACAGACTAGTTACTGTTCCTAAAAATATTATTTGAAAGAAAACGTTAATAGTTTTACTTTCAGTTCGTTTAAATAAACGGATTGTGCTCTTTCAATAATTATATTTTAGCCAAAACCACTCACTCTCACTTCATATTATATATATTTTTATACCTTTGCAAAAAGGGTATGTATATTAATTTTGGTCAAAAGTTTGCAACGCATGGAGAAAAATACATTTTTCTCCCATGCTCGTCTGGCTGGAACTACGGACGTGAAACCGGTAAGACAATGTAGCATCGTAATTTTTTTAAGAATGACTACCTGAACCAAAAGAAAAGGTATTTTGATTGGAAACATTGGTGTCAATGGTCAAATTCTTAACATTTTCCCCGAATTAAAACAAACTGCGCTCTTCTTACTCTTCACATTTGAATTTCCATTTACGTTTATTCTTGTTAATAATTTTCATATTATCCAGTTATTGTATTAAATGTTATTTTGGTTTTCGATTTTAGTTTTGCTTGATCTCAAACTAATTTTTTGTTTGTCATTTCAATTTGCAAGAATAAATAATTTGAGTTTACAATTATATTTTTTCGATTATGGTCTGGATGCAACTATAGATTCCATACAAACACTAGACATTTATATATGTATATATAGGTGTTATTATAATTTTTTTAGGTTTTGCACGATAAAACCTCTTTCATACAGTTTTCCATTAGGAATAATAATGATAATAGGTTTATGTATACACTTTGCATTTTACTAGCTTTTCGAGGGAAGGGAAAGTTTACGTTTGTGTTTATTCCGCTTTCCAATTTAAGCACAGTATAAATATTTTTTCATTCTTTATATATTTTATATTTATATGGGTTATAATAGTGACATTTGGATTTTGATAAGACAACAGTAATGTAATACGTTTTAGCATTCAAGTTCGTTCATAAAACATCTCAATAGTGACAACAATATACAGCAAAATCCTTGCATAATGAATTCAACACTTTTTGTCTTCTCCATTTCATTTTCTTGTTGTTTTGTTTTTGCTTTTTAATATGACTCAAATAAACGCATAAAAACAGTATCGAATAGAAATACAAATATAATTATACATGAAGAAGAGTTTTATGATATTAAGATTTTTACAAAAAAACAGTTACAGTTCTTTTAGAATGCCAAATACCAACAAATAGTCCAAAAGGATAAATATTTTGCGGTCAGCCGTAGTTTTGTTAAGGCATTTATATTTAATTAATTAATTCTTTTGATGGCATGTTCACCTTTTCTCAATTTGCTATCGTACTCAGATTTTGTAGGGTCTCATTCTACTTCTACAGTAAAATAGAACTCGTGTCGTTGTGCAGGTTTTTTACTTTGGGGTATTTATAATACAGCGATATGCCTTTAACCTTTTATATTTTTCAATATTCTTTTAATTCTGTGAGACTCTTTAACAAACATTTCCCTTTCCAATTTTGTATGTGTATATATTTCAGCAGTATTTGGTTTTAGCTATGTATATAATTTCAGCCTGGTTTGGGAGAAAGAAAAAACGGCAACAAGCAGAAGACAGAATATTAGGTGGTGTATGTGTGTGCAAGAGGAAGTGCAGGCGGTAAATGTAAACTTTTGTCAACATAAAAATAAATGCACCGATATGAATCAGATCCGATCTTATCTCATCTGACCTGTTCGTCTATCTGTCTTATAATCTTGCACGGTGGGATCAAAAAGCCAATGTAAAACCAATAGAAACGATTGTGCGTTCATAGTGTATTTGTGTTTGTAAAAAGCAAAATTTTTCGATATATTTTTTTTTAACATTTCCTGTCATTTTCTGGACGTTATTGTCTTGATTGCCCATAAACCGCCTCAGAAAATTGTTATGAGAAAAATCTGCATTCACAATTCAAATTATACTCTCCATATATAAATATTTTTACATATATGTATGTATGTGCATATATGTTTATCTGAATTTTTCTTAATGTGGGTATACATATACATATATATATTTTATATTTTATTAATATGCAACACATTAAAATTTTGACGTTCTCGCCTATATAAATACAATGATCATAATCATACTATTTATTTGTGGGATTACAGGAATAAATACCCCTAACAATAATAATAATAATGACTTATAAACAGTCCAGGATAAGCCGAGAATATATTTACTTCTGAAAAGCGATAGGTAGTTCAACAACTAAGTCCTTTATAAAGTTTCACCAATTTGCCAGAGTTTTTGTTTTTGTCTTCTTGTGCGTTTCTCTATTTTCAAAGCCTTTCCAAAATGTACAATTTTACCAGCATATATACAGAAAACAAGACGAAGAAATTGAAAGCTCATAAAAATTGAAAAAGAATAAAATAAATAGCACAAAAATTGTGCACATTTAATTAGTGCCAAATTTAGGGAATGCTCTTTGGAAACTGCCTATTTATGACCTTTAGAAATGAGTCTGAGACTCTTTTGTTTACAATTCAATTCATGTTTCTCATTTGAAATTTACACTGAGGCGCTAGAGCGCAATATAGGTACATATAGATGTATATACACGTCTATATATAGAACTGGATCATACTTGTGTTATTATTTGATTTTGAGGGAATCGTTACTATTTTGGTTGTTCTAGTGACAAACTAAAACTAATTTCAAATTTCTGTGTTGTTGTTATTGAGTAATGAAGAGTTGGGTCTGTCCAACATCTGCACTTTAACAATTACAATTGGCATTGGGCGTGCCTTGTGGCTGATCACTCAAACGCTGACCCTTCTGACCTCCTCCCACTAACGTTGGATCAGCATCGAGACTCTCGGACATCTTATCGCAAATGATATCCACCAAGCGCTCAAAAACAGCCTTAAAAGAGTCACAAAATATTATTCAATTGATCTTAATAATAAATTAAAATAGTTGATTTTACCTTTACATTCACATTTTCTTTGGCGGATGTCTCAAAGAATTCCACACCCAGTTGGTCTGCTAACTGACGGCCCCGCTCGAAGCTTATGACACGCTGATCTTCCATATCGCATTTGTTACCCACCAGAATGACCTGAGCGTTATCCCATGAATATGTTTTGATTTGTGTGACCCTAAGAAATGATGGATAAGCGATAAGATTTACGTCCTAAATCTTAAATACTTTTCCTTACCAATCCTGCACTGAATTGAAACTATCCTCGTTGGTAACGTCGTACATCAAAATGAAACCCATGGCACCGCGGTAATACGCTGTAGTTATCGTGCGGTATCTTTCCTGTCCAGCCGTATCCTACAACACAAAAAAATAAAGGAAAAAACTATTAATCAGTTTAAAATCGCTGACCTGTAAAATATTTTCATCGATGCAAGAATTTTAATTAACTCTTGACTTAACTATTAGTTGAACCAGCTTAGCTCTTTATACAAACGACACCTCTAGTGTTTGGTAGAAAAGTTTGTAAGCCGAGCCTATTTACGGTACATTTTCAAGCTACATTTTCACGAATACAAACCATTCGTATATATGAACAAGCAAAAGTACGAACACTTACCCAAATCTGTAGCTTCACTCTCTTATCATGTCGAAAGACAGTCTTCACCTTGAAATCAATCCCCACTGTAGATACAAATGCCGAAGTGAAGCTATCATCGGCATAACGGAATAGGAAACTGGTCTTGCCCACACTGGAGTTGCCAATGATAAGCAGCTTAAACATGTAATCGAAATTTTGATCAGCTGCATCCTTCTGCCATTTGGGATCTCCACCGCCAGCCATTTCTGAAAAAGAGAGAAACACAAAAAAAGAAAAAAAGAATACAAAAGCTGCCTTTGCTTCAACTGTTTAATTTTATTTATATCTATTATTCACATCGACACTACCAGTAACAACAGAAACAACGAAAAAATCAAAGAGAGAAAGGCAGAATCTTTTGTAATCCTTTCTTAATAACTTTTTGTATTATTTGACAATTGTATTTTGCGTTATATTTTGTATAAATGTTTTCACCAAAATGTTTGATACCACGCTTGGCACTGTGCTAGGCTTTTTGGTGAAGATTATTTGGATGGTAGTTAGCCAGGTCATTGGGCAGCTGCTACAGCATCCCTTAATGGCAACAGGATTTGCTCTACTTGCGGGACTAATCGGCCAAACAGATCTAGTAGAGGGACTTAAAGAGACTTATCAGAAGACTAAAAATTGGCTGCACGGCAATACCAAGACCGGTTGTTATCCCTCCTACGATTATGGCATAAGTCAAGGGCCACACACCTGGCTTGATGATGCAGGATATCAGAGTCCTGTGAATATCGAAGAAAGTCAAATCCAACGACTTGCCATACGTGAGCTCCTCAATTGGAATCATTATGATGATCTGCCAGCCAGTATTCAGCTGGAGAATACGGGGCAAACTGTAGTACTGCGAGCCCAATTCCATGGGAATGCTCCTACTATAAGTGGAGCCGATTTGCTAGCTAGTTACACCTTTGTGGAATTGCGCTTCCGATGGGGTTGGTGCAACAGCGAAGGTTCCGAGCACACATTGAATCATAGAAAATTTCCGTTGGAGATGCAGGTGATGCATCGTGCCGGTTCCGGGCAGCCAAGAGGCTGCACCAGCAGCTATGATCTTTTAATGATTGCTTATGTCTTTGAGTTGTCGGCCCACAACCCCTTTTTGGACCCACTCATACAAAATTTACGGCTGGTGCAGCAGCCTGGCAAACGGGTGTGCATTCCCCCCTTTCCTCTTTCTTATTTGATGTATGCTTTTCGCGCCGGATTCTACTCCTATGGCGGTTCATTGACGCAACCGCCCTGCTATCAGGGTACTGAATGGTTCATCTTTCCCGAATCCCTGGCAATAAGTGATTTTCAGTTACGACATTTTCGACAACTGCTGAGCCCTGATGGCATTACACCAATTACAAGAAATTCACGGCCAGTTCAGCACTTGGGTAACCGCGTGATTAACTTAAATTGCTTCTGTCCTTACGATGCCAGTCAATTAGCTAGAATGCACGTGGAACTATGTCAGCAGCAGCAACACCAGCTGGAGCACGAGCAGGAAGAGCACCAGCAACAAAGAAAACAGAAAAACGAGCAAGGTTTTGAGAAGGCACCACCAGGAACATCTGAGGATGACGGTCATCTGATAGAGACCATAGATACCACCACCATAATAACTAGCAGCTCAAATACCAGTATCTGCATGACCACGCTTATGCGCAAGGAGACAGATTTGCATGAACAGTCCCCACAAAATCAACAGGAGCAGCCGCAAGCCCAAAACTGCTGCCGTATCATATTTACTGGGGGTCCTGCTGATCTGAACGACACAAATAATACAAACAAAGGTGGCCTTCAGCTGGACCAAAGTGACGACATTCAAATCACAGGAGGTGGTGGGGGTGGTGGAGTTCTCAGATCCCAAAGCAGCTGTGATGCTATTTGTGGAGTGGGCGATGGCGTCAATGTGGGTGTTCATGTTGAGTTGATTGAATAAGAAGAAAACGAGCCAATACATATAGAGAGAAGGCGAATGTGGTAGGCGAAGGGTCTTGATGTTTAATTTGTTTCAACCAAGCAGCAGAAAAATTAAGACAAGAAGCAACCCACTGACTCATACGGGATTGAAACTAACTTGTATTTAGCTGCATGCATTAAACAAATTGCGTTAATATTTTCTAATGCATTAACATTTTAAAGTTAATTTGTATTTGTTTTGGTTCGATTTTGGTAAAATTTATTATATATTAACATTATTCAAGCCTGTTATAAGAAGTGTCCGTAGTGGCAAAAGAACGTTTCATCTTCTCACTCTTTGAAGTATTTATCGATTTTTGTTTTTGATTTCATGTTCAAATTCTAATATTTTAAATGGCTACATATTTATTAATGTACTAATTTCAGCTTTCCCTAGACAGCTGCTTCCATGGGTTAACTTAATTATTAATAAGTAAATGTGATATGTAAATTTTCTTTTAACAATTGGAAATTATTTTTTTAAACATATGGCAAAATATGTAAGCCAAAAAAATATAAAAACAAAAATTCAGCACGGTCGAGGTTAAAAGAAAATTATTATTTATAAAAACTCAAAACTTGGGTAATTTTTTGTATTTTCTTTTTTTGTTTTAAATTAAGTCAATATTATCAAGAATATGTATACATATGCAGATGTATGTGTTAGTAGGTATGCGCAAAGGTACTGTGGCCTTAGTTTAAGCAGCTCAACTGCAATATTCGGCCGTTAATGTGCTTTAAAAACTTACTGTGTTTGTCGAGAGGTTTTGACGTTGTTTTTTCTGCGGATGCTTTATGTGGGTTTGTGTGGGTATATTTCTATGGGTATGTGTGTGTGTTAGCCAGGAGTATTCTTGTTCTGTTATTTTTCACACACATATACACAAATCGATAATGTGGCCTGCGACTTTCTTTTGCACTAAACAACCTTGGCACTGGACTAACATACGCTCAGTCAGACCTCTTTTGTTCAGATTACGTTTTCTTGCCCTGTGCTTTTACTTCTTGTTTACAGTTATTCAATAAATTATTAAACAACACGCCACGCACACTATATGGTTATCCTTGCTTCAGCTTCAGCCTGAAACGCTGCAGTTGTTTTTCTTAAATGTGGGAACGAAAGAAAAAACTCTGTCTACTCCCGAGGAGGGCGGATTGACGGCGAATGTTAAGTAAAGGAAATAAGTTTTATATACTTTCTCATTATTTAACCTTAACAATTTGTCTCAGGGTTTTTTCCTACGTTCTGCCAGTGCTACTAAAATCGATGAGTTTCTGGGATTGTGAGTGGGCGAGCGAATTCAAAGCTTTTGCGGCGAAGCATGCGCAGCAAAAGCGTTCGTGAACACTAAGAAAAAAAAGCGGTTAATTTAAACCAACGTGATGACGGTGAATAGTATCAAAAATTAATAAAACATAATTTGGTCTATGAAGTGAAACACATTCAAAAACTATGAAGTGTAACACAGTCAAAAACTATATACATACACAGGCATCCTATAATTAAACACTAAGTATTAAATTTGGTCAAAATATTTACCCCTTTGTATGGGTACAAAGGAATCTCAACAAAATATAACTTAATTAGTATTATAAAAACCAAGGTTATCGCTTAATTTAATCTTTTTTGATTGATTTATAATTTTATTGTTTAACATATACATATATGGATATCCAAAGGTGCTTTGGTCAAAGATACTGTTTATTAAAAAAAAGCAAAATGGTGTAGCCCATGCACGATCAGTAATCCAGCACCTTTACAGTTTGCTCTGACCGGCCAGGACATCACGTACAATTTTTGAAGCATATTTGGCAGTCCCAGGCGCTGTAGTAACGCCATATCCTCCATGTCCATAGTTATGAACAATTTTTAATCGTCTTCCCTCTGCATTAGTGAGAATTTCGGGTTCTACACGCACTATTGAACGATGAGGACGCAGACCTACAGCTTCACGAACAATTTCCGCTTTTTTTAGGCTGGGCAAAAGATTATAGCAACGCTCTCGGATGGACATGCTATCGTATTTACACCAATCTGTGTTGTAGCTATCATATTGACGACAACCACCCAGGGTAACTGTCTCAAATCCCGGTATAATATAGGTGTCGAAATCGCCATAGAACGCTGTTTTAATCCAAGGCGCACGTACTTTCAAAACTTGACCGCGAATGGGTACCAAATGTTGATCATTGCATAGTTCCTTGGCACCCATACCGGAGCAATTAACTATGAGATCGAAGGATCGAGGTAAATCAAAAAAATTACTGACATGTTGGCGTAACACTTGGCCGCCGTTCTCCAGAAATCTTTAACAGAAAAGTTAAGAATTGGGTAGAATTAATATTAAACATCGAATAAGATATGTTGGTTTCCATAAAAACAGACCTAGCTAGATGAACCAAATTGAAAAACGTTAAACCTACTTATTGGTGGCATAAGGCAGAAACAGGCGGCTCTCCGTCAAGCAGGTGGTAAAGAAGGATCCATATTTCCAACCGCTTCCTGGCACCTGACTTCCGGGAACCTGGCAGAGCTTTAACTCCTCTTCTGTAGCCCTTCGATAAACGGGCAACAAGTGCTCGAGGTAGTCGTTCTAAAAACAAAACAGAAATTAAAATACTAACGAACAAGGTAGGCGTGCGATAAGAGCTACGTACCCGCACAATTTGGGGCGACGTGCGGGAATAAATGTAACCAGACAACTGGCAAACACCAGCCAAAGGAGCATCTTTTGAGCGCCGCAATTCATCCCAGTAATTGAACGCATCCGTCATCCACTGTTGCGTGATTTCCTTGGTAGGACCCATAAAACTTGTTCCCGGACGAAAAATGCCAGCAGCTACATAAGAAACTGATGGAAAAGAATAGCTATGCTTGGATGAATGACAAAAATAGAAAAAAAAAACCTACTTACCGGTATCTTCGAGGAAACTATCTGCTATTATTGTTATTTTAGCAGTGCAGAACTCACGCTGCAACTCCAAGGCTGTAGTCAGGCCGATTATTCCGCTCCCTAGCACTGCGAAATTCATTTTTGATTAATTGGTAGAAGGAAACTTTGTTACTGATTTAGCTCCCAGATAGTGGAGGGTATATAAAGGTGGCGCACAGTCGATAATAATATTCCTTATCAGTTTTTCTATAAGACCTTATTTCTATGTACGCCACTACAAAAATACACATATTCAGTTTGCCTTTGCATTATATGTATGTATACCATATCATGATAAATTTGTATTACCAGTTTATTGTCATTGTGTGTCTCTTTTTTCTATGAATACTTTCATCTAACATTACTTTAGTTGTTTCCTAAATATATAACAATACAGTGAATTTTGCCCTCCACTGTGAAACAGTAACAGCTGACGATAACAATTCGAAAAATGCGGTAACTCTGTCGTCTATCGATGACAACCCCATCTGGCCACACCGAAATTACCATACACTCCATCACTCCACGCAATAACAAAAAAAATAATTTTATTTAAATTAAGCTGCAAGCATTAAAATCGACAAATCGAAGTTCAAGGCTGGAGACGGAAGACTGGAAGCACAGAGAAGAGGTAGCCCAATGTCAACTACATCCATGTCGCCTAGTGAGGTAAGTTGTTGCAGTTCGTACTTTACACTTGAGTAAATGTAAATGTTTGTCTGAAGCCGGTTTAAATAGAAACAGGGTATTGAAAACTTATAGATCTATATAATCACACCAAACCACAAAGTTTTTTTTTTTTTGTTTATTCCACATATGTAAACAAATTTACTATTCGGGCCGCAGCCTTGACCCCCCTTCCTGACCCTCAAGAGCCAAATTAGTTCAGCATCGATCCTGGTTCTCTTTATCTTTCACTAGTTTACTCTCACAAAAAGCTCCACCGCAGCTGACATTGGCGTCGCTTTGTTTTGTTCCGTTCAGTTGACACGCGAATTTGCACGCGTAAAAAATGTGGAGTTTAACTAATTTTTATATAAACGACTGAGCTGATATGCCAATAGACATGAATTTGGCACGCGCTCAAATCAATAGAAAGCTCTGGTTACATTTTGAGATTTTATAAATAGAGATAGATATGCATACATACAATGTATATCATTTTCAAATACGACATTTTGGTGACAATCGTATTTAAAGCACCTAAGTTATTGATCTAAAACTATATTTTTAACCGATTGATGATGTAGTTGCCTGATCGGAATGATCCTATGTGCCTGCAGCAAAAAGAAGCCTACATATGTATGTATGTATGTGGAAAATTTCGGCTAAAACTAATGATCGGTAGCTCCTCGTGCTGATCAAAAATATATATACTTTATGCTTATACATATGTATGATTCCTTTTATGCATTGCAAACATCTGACCAAAATTAAAATTCCCTTTTTGGAAGAGTATAAAAATTACGAGAACCTGGATACTGAGAACCAGTTTCTAGTATAGGTAATATACATACATGCATACATAGATACATGTACTACATACAAATTTATGTATAAGCCCAACCTGCCTTTTTGTACCCTTGCGAAGAGTCGCATAAAATTTGTGTTAAATAAGCAGCATATAATAGAGTGCCGAGAAAGGCACATTATGTATGTATGTATGTATGTATGTATGTCTATTGTTGATTAGCTTAATAGATCAGTCGATCTAGCATCTTATTTTAAGTTATATAAACCCGTAATATTAGATAATAAAGAGAACTGTAAGAGTGTACGAACATCGGCACACGAAGATCAATTGTAATTAAATATACACAAAAAAAAAGAGGCCTTGAAAATGACATAAGGAAATGTTAATCGAGAATTTCATCAGTTCTCTCTTGAAAACACCAACTAAGAGAGTAAAAAATATTTATATGTATGTATGTACATAAATACATGTTCATATGTATATTGAATGTGTCACGAATTTTATGGTCTATCACCTGTATACATATGTAGATATGCTTATAAATTCATTATACATATTTAAAATTTCATTTATCTCAGTGAAGTAGAAAATTATTCATTATTATCGCCTTTGCTGTAATATGCCATTATCGATTTAATTCTTATAAAAATACAAAAATATGACAAGTGAGGGGAATTCGGAAGTCGGAATGGTTGAATGTATAACTTCATAAAAAAGTGACAGTCTGCCTCCATTTCTTTCTCTTACAAGTAATCAAAAATTAAAAATTCTTTTCGTAAAATTCACAACAATTTTGTATTCTCTGACATCAGTACATAAAGAATGACGTTGTAAGATTAATCATCGATTGATTTTTTCTCTTTTGTTGATTTAACAAGTTTATGGCTGAAAATGCCCTTAGCCCCCAAGCTATGCTGTTTCCAGTGACGGATCTATAAGTTGATATAAATACTTAATCACATACATATACATATGTTGATCCTGTGTACATTTACATACATATGCATCTATAATCTACATGAAAATTTGGTGCTGGGTAGAGGCATTTTATCCACATATCCATTCATCGGCATAACTTTATCAATACCATTCTCTAGTTTGGGTATCTAAATCTTAGCTACGCCTCTGGTCGCCTTTTTTAGTAGACAATGTCGGTTTTGTGTAATGAGCTTAGTTAGTTAGTTGTTACCCATGCTCACATTCTTATTTTGTTCAGGAAATCGTTTCTTTGGCCTTTTGAGGTGCATGTGAAAGTTGCATAATTTTTGGCTCGAAATGGCGTGATTCTGTCTCAGTTGGCGGGCATTCCCGTTCTTCAGAGAATGCGTAATGGAAAGAATTTCAGTCGCAGTATAGATCTGTGACTTAACAACCACGGGTCATATTTTTTTTTTTGCCTTTCACTACAGGCTACTTTATCCATCATACCGCCTACACTTTGATTCTGCTTCTCCTGGCGTCCCCCTCTTTGTGTGCTTATCTACTACCAAAAAATATTTTTTTTGTTTATCAAAGTTTTTTTTATTTTTCTGGCACGCGTTATTATTTTGTTTTTCATATTGGTTTACGTATTTGCTCTGGTTTGGAATTGGAATAAGTAAGAGGAATGATGAAGATCTTTCATAATTGGCGACAAAGAAATCTAAAGCTTGTATTTGAAACCTAAAAAGATATTTAACCGTTTCATTCCCAAATCACAAAGTGATATACATACATACACTTATATATTTGGGACCAATTACCCAGTTTTTTGAACAACGCAATTACAAGATATTTGTATATTCGAACAAGTTTATTTCTATGTATTCCCGTATTTATTAATAAACTTTTTTCTTTCATTAGCAAATGAAAGTGCATATTCTTTTGGCGTAGATGATGTACAGAGCTTTTTTCTCTTTTTGTTTCGTTTTTCCTTGTCTTCGATATTGACCAGCGACCTATCGTGAACGTTAATCTTATCGGAAATAGAGCTTATCAGGAGACAACAGCGTGCCATAGCCGTATACTCGATAAGATTCGGTTAATGCATGTTTTCAATGGTGAAGGGGTTAAGACTAAGTGAAGCAGCTGTCCAATCTCGTGATCTGCGAACTAGCAGGAGAGCAATACAAAAGGCGTCAAGCCAGCTAAATACACCATATGTCTTTACAAACTAGTTCACCTAATCATTATTTGCAAAAAGCGTTTTCATAGTGGTGCCGATGACTATGTGCCACACACCACAGTCGCGTCATAGCTGACGCCTTCTCTTTGCCTTGCAGTCTCTTCGTTAAATTTCGTACGGCAGTCGTCGGGCATACGTTGGCGCAATTGGGGCGGTTCTCTCGTCTTAAAAACAAAAAATTTTATACATACATATATAAAAAAAATGTGTTCGTTTCCCTTATTGTCATTCCCTGGGAAAAGCTAAGTGAGAAACAATAAAGTTCACATATTGTTTAAATTTATTTCGTAGCAGCAATTGAGAAAGTTGTAAGAACTGATCGACAAAGAGAAATCGTTTGTGTTAATGTTGTGAATCAAATATATATTAAATATATCTATAAAATATATATACACAAAAATAAAGAAGAGTTATTCAAAATGTTGAAACTTTTCAAAAAATCTAAAGACAATATGCCGAAATCGGAAATTATAACCGAACCGAAAGAGCCAAAAACTCCACCCGTTTCCAAATGTGGTAAACCTTTGGTATTGGATAATTCACGTTGGGAGGCAAGTATGCTTAAACATTTTAGTTGAACCTAATTTAATTTGATTTAGAAATATAATTTGGGATTATTTGGTAGTTTTAAGATATTCTAAGATATCAATATAATTGATTCTTCTACGATTAATATCGTATTTTTAAACAATATCGAAAGCGTAGTTTATTTTCTAAGAATGTGATTTGTTTTTTCTGACAAATCATACTAATAGAACAAAATAATTCTGTTTATTGTTTTGTAAAAAACAGAAAAAAATCGGCAGTTCTATAATTTTCAATAACTGCTTTTTGAGCAGTTTATCTTATCGGTTTCTGGTTTACTGATGGTTGTATCGGGAGCGAAGAAATGCCGTAGAGATAAGACTTTCAGAAAATAGACTGGCAGTAGGAGGGGGTTCAGGTTTAAGGTGTGCCTATGATAACATACTTAGGGGATTGGTGAAGGCAATAGTTTATATTTGGTCAGAATCAATTTCTAATTTTTATTATATGCTTTTTCTTTACTGTCTACTCTCTTGCACCCATAGCGCCGCCTACATAAAGAGCTAATGTCACTGATCAAGGAGCCACCGCCAGGTGTTACAGTGGATACAGAAAGCGTACAACAAAATTTATCAGAGTAAGTACCACGAACTAGGCCAAGTTCGCCATTGGCTACAAAAATAAGCAACAGAAAAAACTGGTTTCAGACCTAATTAGGCATCGGGTCAATAATTTTTTTTAGTTTATCTTCAAAAACGCTGACATTTGCTTGCTTCTTATTCATTCTCCAATTTCAGATGGAAGATAAACATCAAAGGTTTCGAGGGCACACTTTATGAGGGCGAAGACTTTCAGTTATTGTTTAAGTTTAATAATAAATACCCATTCGATTCGCCAGAGGTAAGCAGAAACCCGGCGATGTAATACTTGAAAGATCTATTTTAATCGGTCTTCGTACGGTTCTTGTTCCCCTTTTAGGTGACTTTTATTGGCAACAATATTCCAGTTCATCCACATGTTTATAGCAACGGTCACATCTGTTTATCCATTTTGACCGAAGACTGGTCACCAGCTCTGTCAGTGCAATCTGTATGCTTAAGCATAGCGTCTATGCTGAGCAGTTGTCGCGAAAAGAAGCGACCTCCAGATAATACGCTTTATGTAAAGACCTGCAACAAGAACCCAAAAAAGACGAAATGGTGGTATCATGGTGTGTATGAAATAAATTCATTGAGTCTTATAACACATAAAACTTTTTTCTTGCAGATGACTCCGTTTAGTTAGCATTGCAAACATTTATGACTGTTGCCTACTAATGTTTGCTTGCCGCAAAAATTATAGAAAAAAAAACAAAATGCTTCACGCTGCCTCCAGCAAGGACATTCACAATCAATTAACAATACCAATGCAACTTAATATTAACACTTGGTCTACTTAATGATTAAGTCTAGCCCCACTTTAAGTGCAAATTAACTGTGACAATTTTACATTACGCAAACGTTAAAAAAAGATAAAATGGCGAATTGCAGCTAAAGGCCAACAACACCAAGAAACATGAATAGTAAGCTTAATACCTTGCGAAATCCGAGGCGTGACATGTAAAAACAAAAACCTATAACGTTAACATTTTTAAAACTAATTATAAGAACCAATCACAAAATTTTTGTCCAAATTATACATATGTTAATCATCTTACCGTCTAAAAATCAATGTAAATATTGTCATCTTGTTTGCTTAAAATGGGCAAGGAACAGGCAAGATCAAATTGCATCTCACATTCCAATGCGATGTTAAAAGCTTGCAAGATCTGCATCAATTCAGCTGAGTTACGTATATTTTATGTTCTCATTTCTGTTTAATAAGCTACTCATTTCACTTTCTCATAATCTTCATTTCGATCTATTATAAATCGGAAATCAAAGAAGTCGTCATCGTCGTGATCATGAACATCTGTAGCCAAAACAATCTCGCATGTGTCACCGAAGAAAACATTTACCTCTTACTGTGCAAGTAGAATGTATGCAACACCATATAGCTTAACTAATCAACAATTCTGTATAAAGCAATCCAATCACATTTAAAGAAAGAAAACCAAAACTACAATTGTATGTTTATTGTACCGCTAGCCTATATATTACTTTATATATACATATATATATTACTGTTAAAAATATTTAATAAAACAAGTCGAAATTCAAAAGGTTCTTTTCTCAACAATTTTTACCATAAATCTTATTACGCCAAACAACAGTAAATGACAAGGACTTTAATCTTTAAAAGGTCATGTCGTAGAAATGACCGAGTTACAAGGGCTTGTGTTTTTCGACTATAAAAAGAGTACATTCATATTTTTATAGTTTTTACCCTGACATTTCGATATAACATTTTTTGCAGCAGCCAGGAAGTCTTTTTATAAATCAACCCTGTAAGTATGCAACACAAAATTTAATTCTGAACAAATCAACCTACATACCATTTATGTTTGCCTGGTATTATAGTTTTTCGCGATTCTGAGTTGTTATTTTGAAATCTGAAATTGTGATGTCCTATGAAGTAAGCTGCCAAAATGTGAACAGTTCACCTCATGACCTCACTGTACTGCCCAGCGAAAATATGACCTCGTTTTACCACGATGGTGATTATCTCAATGTATGCCAAGAAAATCAAAATTTGCGTTCTCATGAAACGGGCAAGAATATCAGAATGTCCTCTGAGCTGAAGATGGACTTGTTCGTTAAAATTTATTTGGTACTTCTTTTGTCCTAGTCCTTTAAAGGGCTCTGAGGGTACAAATGATTTATTGTTAAAGGATACCACAAAATAATACAAAATCCCACTCATTTCTTTAACAAATATTAACAGTGCTTTGATTCCCCTGTCGTTAACATCTGTTTTTTCTTAACTATATGCTTGCAGACATACCCACACTGGGCGCCGTGTAAAATAAACACTGAAAAGCCTCTTGCAAAGCACGTTGGCAAGCTATTGAAGCGGTAAATCCACCAGCGTTCTCCTGTAATGTCTCGGGACGTATGTGAGAAATATAGCCCTTGGTCTCAATTTCACTGATGAGCGGTATGCTAGGGCCCTCGGAAAAAGGCAAAAGCGGCTCGTATACAAAAAGCGGGCCCTCCTCCGATTTGGGAACGGAAAGCAAAATGTGATCAGCCGTTTTCCCAAATTTAATCCCTGTCGAGAATTCATTAGCTGACTTTGGTGGTGGCAAAGTTTTCTCTTCCTTGCGTTGCTTTTCAGCCTTTTCGGCGAACTCTGTGACAATCTGAGCAGCATCCTTTCCGCTGTACATCAGCTCCTCAATAAGAGCTTGTTTATCATGAGCCTTTTTTTTTTTATGCTCGATGTCAAGATCTTCCAGCTCCTTTTTACGCGCCTCCTCTTGAATCCGTTCGAGTTCAAGCATTTCCTCCAGCGCGTATTCTTCACGTCCCACGCGAGTTTTGTTGCGCTGAATTACTTCCCTGTTATCTCTCTTGTAGGCTTCGATGCGCTTATTTGTTTCTATGATCTCAATATTGTTGCACAAATTGTACACAATATTCTCAATCTCCTCCAAGTAGTCATTGTACTCGTCCAGCGTGGCAAAGTCTTCTTCGCGCTTATTGTAGTCCCTAAGAATACGTCGGCGAATATCCACCTCTTTTTCTACCATTGGATCCTCGAAAAGTTGAACACGGAAATTGTTGCGGCGTAAAGGTACCATGCATTCCGGGCAAGCCCCCGATCCCTTCAAAAACAGCAAATCTACGCATGATTCACATAGTGTGTGACCACAAACATTGACCATAAGTTTGAGAGATGGATTGCGATATTTCGTCGTTTTACATCGTGGGCACGCTTGGTCGTCCATATTAGGTCTGTTGCTTATTAAGTTTAAAATAAAAGTTGAAAGACACTGTAAAGTACCAGTAAAACGTATGTTTTTGCTACTACTTTTTGTTTTCTATTTAAATTAGACTTATAGATTTTGTAAAAATACTTTTCTTTAAACCATAAAGCAGGCGAACCATTAATCGATATATCGATAACTGCTTGTTTCGATGATTTTGTAGTTTTATCAGAATTTTATACCCTAGAAATGGGCGAACATCGATAACTTACACCCAAAAAGGGAAACGAAGACGAGTATAAAAACGGAGCGATTTCGAGTTTAAAAAAAATGGCACATATGTACATATGTATATGTATATTCATAATATGCCAAGCAAATAGATTTTTTTAAACATTTTTATTTTTAAACAGCATACGCGTTAGTTACGATAGGAGTAGAGTTTAAATATGAATATTTGTTCTATTATACACGGACACTAATTATTTGTATATTATGGATATATATGTATGTAGATATTTTTTTTGATATATTTTCAATTTACATTAACATCGAAACTGAAAACCTATATATATACATTTTCAGCAGATACAGTGTTTTTGTAACTTAATACATTGAACATTTTCCAATTTTACAGCAATCAAACACAATTGTTTTATACATAAGTGTAGATAAAAGCATTGCTAAGCAGTTGAACAAATATATGTATATGTATGTATGTATGTAGATTTTTTCTAATTGTTGCAGATGTAATACTTGAAAGCGAAAAGGTTGTCGTAGTTATACATACATACATACATACGTATAAATACAAAAAGCATAAATTGAAATACGGTGACCTTAGAAGTTAATAAATTTAGGCTAAGTTTAAAACTAGAGCAAGACTCACTATATATATTATATATATATATATAGAGTGTTAGGGAGAGGGTTAAAGAAATAGATTTGGAACCACAAACATAAGTCATCTCTATGGTACTCATCTTTTTTGATCGGTTCCTTTAACAAATTTGTAGATTCAATTCGATTTCTAAATCGACTGACTGTAAATATCACAATTTAGTTAACACATATACAATTATAATAGTAATAATAAACCAAAATGTAAATCTAATCCGTTTTGTCGCTTTTGTTAAATATCTCATTCAATATTTGAATAATATGCAGTTAAGCAACACTTTAGGGGATATTCTAACCCTTTAGCCTTGCAGTGCTGTCACTTCTTCCTCCAATTCGGCATCTACCTCATCGATTTTGGAGCCACTGCAGCCGCGACATTTGCAACAGATAATGCAAGGAGCAGCCAGCAATAGTAAAGGAGAGGCTACCAAAAGTAGTATTCCAAATCCAGCAAATATGCCGATAACCTGAGCGCGATGCCATACAACCGAAGCACGTGAATGCCCTAATTTGTTCTTGCAGGGACCCTTATCATAGTGCCGCAAAAGAAAGTCGTCCTGGAGAGGAAAGTAAAAATAGAGTAAATATTAATTAACAGAAAATCAGTTGGTACTTACATCCAAGCTGGCCAGACAATACCAGCAGAAAACATGCTTGCACCTCTTGCACATCATTTGGGCACAGCCCTCGTCTTTCTCAATGGGCACTGCGCACATGGGACAACATTTGATCAGCTCATTGTCGAAGGGAATACCAATATCATCTTGGCCATCTGCTATCAACCGACGACCGAATTCATCACAGCTAATGTTGGGATGATACTGAAAAGATAAAGAAGGATAAAGCGTAACATGAAAATCCTAGTAATCGACGCTTTTAGTAAAACTCACCGCCTTCTTGCACAAAGCACAGAACTCGTCCTTACAGGAGGGGCAATGCACAGCAATGGAAAGTATTACACTCTCACCTTGACTTGGAGTGTAGCTTTGTGAAGTCGATGGGGATTCGTAATCCCTTTGGGTTATATTACCATTGCCAGTCGGTGTCACCTGACAGATGGTCTCGCAACCAGCTCTTGGGCACCAGGTGCGCGATTTGTCTAATTCAATTTCTGTAACACAAGACGAAATCATTAACTATGTATATGATGATATGAAGCAAGAATTCGAAACTTACCTCGATTAAGTCGATAGCGATGATGCTTCTTCAGCAAATTCGGCGTGGTGAGACTCGAAATTTCGGTCAACGAAATGGCCCCCTGGGAGGGGCACTTCGCATCTGGACAAGAAATTTCATAGGCCCCCTCTGATATCTCAAAGTCCACATAGGCGCGCATACACTGCAAGAACAAAGTCAAATAGCACAAGCAATGACAGATGTCAGACGGCAAAAATCTTAATCTGAATATATTATAAAATATATATATAAAATACAAATACAAACTTCCTGAAAAGATTGCGTCAAAAATCGCTACTGGGAAATAACACCCTTTTCTAACACTTTCTGGACAAACATATACTTCTTAACATATCCAATAATTTTTACCAGAATCTAGTGAATATATCATACCGCCATATAGTCAGAAATATAGTTGTAGAACTTAGTATAGAAAAATATACATATACTATGTATGTACATATATGATGTATATTGAACATATTGGACTATATGATAAAGATGCCATAAAAACAACCGAACGAAAAAACAAAATTTTTAATATGAAAAACTTTTTCTCAAGCCGCGGATATTAATTTTAAGTTTCATCAGTGATATATACTTCTTAGTAATTCTTCGAAATTATGTGTAATTGTCAAAGATACTTTGCAAGGGTAAAAGAACTTCGGCATGAAGTTAGCTCGTCTCTCTATTTGATCTCCCTAGGGTCAGATTATAATATTTCGCGGCATAAGTAGTAATATGTAGAATAAATTTGCATTAAGCTCTGCTTTAATAATAATGTCAATGTTTTTTTCAAAATTCAATTTCTTAAAATGAAAAAATAGGAAATAAATCGTTACTGAATAACAAGGAAACTGTAATTTTTTAAGCCAAAACCAAAAAGTTCCATATGTCATTTTTAAAGCACCTTCCTTAAAATTTACATAAAACCACTAACAGGAGCTGCACAAAGAAAAATACACTCGAGAAAACCTAAATACATGCAAAAGAACTCAAAAGCAAAAAGCAATTTCCTACTATTTACGCTTCCATTACCAATTCCGCTGACCACCAAGGGATCCATCGATGTAATCTACTGGTTTTTATGCCCTGTACCCATAGAGTAAAAGGGTATATTAAAGTCGCTAAACTGTATGTAACAGGCAGAAGGAAAATTTTCCAACCCTATAAAGTATATGTATATATTTTTGATCAGTATCAATAGCGAAGTCGATTGAAACAAGACATGTCCGTCCGTCCGTATGAACACCTAAATCTCAGAGACTATAAGAGCTAGTGCAACCAAATTTGATATCAACATCCGTCTATTGTATAGACAGGTCAAGTTTGTTTCAAATTTTTGCCATTCCAACTTCCGCCCCCGCAATTTAGAAAAAACTACAACTAGAGCAATATTTAAGATATTCTTATTTGGCATGCACATTAATATGGCCAAAATGCACCAGCTGACCAAATTTGACCGTAATCGGACAATAATTATCGGAGATATGTGTATTTCCGTTTTGTACTGAAACGCCCCATGCAAAATGGGCTGTTGTTAAGTGTGAGCGAGATAGCATGCGTTCGCTGTTGCTGCATGGCATGCAGTGCATACTAAGAGAATTTTTTTTGTAAATTGATGGCGATTTTGATCGTTTATGATTTTATGGAGTGCTTTTACTTGGTACAGGGTATACTCAATGTCGGCAGCGACGACTTTCTTGCTTCATTTTTTTTAAACTTACAAACTTATTCGTAAAACAACAAAGCTTAAAGTTATTTTAATTTTAACCGGTTAAGTAGTTAATGCGTCCATTCTTGCATGGTTAATAAATTCAATTCTGGCGAATCTAAATAGCTAAATCTTTAAAAATTTTCTATTCAAGACAAAAACTTATCTTAATACTTAATGTATATGTCTTTTTCTTCATATTAGGGTTGAAACATTGTCTTTAATTTTTACATGAACCATTTCGAACAAATCAAGCAGAGGTAAAGGAAAAATAGTTTGTAAAAAAAGCTTACACTTACCTCAGTGCAGAATTGACAGCCGCATTGCATGAGGACCGTGGACTCGCTCGCAGTTTCTACATCGATTAGGCAAAGCTTGCATGTGAATAGTTGAAAATTTCCTGTTCCTATGGTTGTGGGAGTGGCCGGAGTAGCCGCTGAAGGTGTGACATCGGAAGAAGCAAGCATCTCTCGTCGATTCAAAGTAATACCATCACGAACACAACAAGCCTGCGCTGAATGATTGGCCGTGGCCATAGAGAGAAGAGAGCTGACAGTTAATGGATAAGCGTGATCAGTCCCAAAGGGTCCAAGTTCACTTCCAGTGTCTTCATTTGGCGTAGATAGCTCTTCGACAGCCAGATTATTAAAATTGGAGTGCAGAGTGGCGGTGCTTATATTCGCAGGCGAAGTGGGTCTTTGAGAACCCAACATAATATTTCCTACACCGCTGGAACTACTGCTGAGCCTGATTTCCGCATTAACATTGATATGCGGTGGTTCAGGCTCATTTATGTTTGCCCTGTGTTGATTGAAGGACCGCGACGATTCCGGCCTTGGGTCAAATCCACTGCCCAAAGAATAACGAGAGCCAGAGGCTGCTAAAGACAGTAAACTCGAGCAGCGAGAACAAGTGATCACGCCACCTCCGGTAATGCTATTCACACTATTTCTTAATCGATTTAAAGGACGTATTTGCTCTACACCACCTGGACTAAATATGCCGCTGCCCGCAATTACAGAACCGTTTCCTGGTGCTAAGTTTTGACTTTGTCGTGTCAATGCTAGAACCGTTTCACATTTTCTCAGCCCCGTGTATTGCACGATCGATTGCGATTTTTCGTGATGCTGCAAGCTACTAGCACTACCCTCGCGTCGCATAATGTGCCACAATTTTTGCTGCACCACATTTAGTGAGCTGCTGGAACCAGTTACACCTCCTACATTACTAGCTAGCTGCTGCTGCGGTTGCTTGCGTCCTGCAGGGTCTCTAAGTACCACCAAATCTTGTTCGGATGGGGTACGCGTAATGTGTATTTCTGGTGAGGCTGGTCGTTCACTTGAACGTTCCCTTTCATTTGGAATTCGACCAACGATACTATTGCTTGCGCTTCCATTAGATCCGCTGTTGCTTGTCTTGAGCCCCACCAAAGATTTAAGAAAATTTTCAAAGCGTCTGCGACGCGGCAGTTGTCCTCCGCCTGAAAGACCCAACGAGCTTTCCGAATCATGATCTTCTGCAGTTGTGGTTGTTGATACTGCTCCTCCTCCGTTGCCTTCAGCATCTCTATTGGTTGTAGAAATGATAATCCTCTGACGCTGTTGTGGACTTTGTATATCCAACAGCGCAACAGTCTCGTCTTGGTGCAGCGGTGACGTCGCGGCAACATTCCGAGTGGTGGAGGCAGAGACAACGGCGGCCTTTTGGCTGGCGGAGCGTTGCTGCTGCTTTGCGTTGGCCAGATTGTGTAATGGCGAAGAATCCTGAAAGAAAAATTGATAAATGTTATTAATGCGGGTACACAGAAAAAAATTTTTCATTTATAATGGTGATCTATAAACGAAGTAGAACATGTGTTTAAGAGATCTTAAGGTCATAGAAAGGTAAAAGACTGTTCTCCCTCGTTTACTTCTAAAAGCCAAATATTTGAATACACTTACTATATACACACACATGTTGATTTGGGTCAATGATACATTGCAACCCTAGTCTCCTTTATATTCTTATTCCGCATTTTTTTACCTTTGCAAAAAGGGTATATTGAATTTAATCAGCAGTTTGGAACGCACAGAACGATTGTTTTCTTAATCAGCGCGACGAACTGAACTATGTTCATGTGTTCAATCCATCCAGTCAATATTTTAAAAAACGTTATCATTATTTGCTGCTTATCACATCTTTCAATATTCATAAAAATTTGGAAAACTAATCGATTTTGAATCGATTTTTGTGTATTTTTATAAATATGGCTTTTATTGTATTTCTTTTTCAAATTTGTAGTATTCGACTACATTAAAAAAAATTTGCTGGCTATCCCGAGCTAGCTTTGTTTTATATTTTCTGAGGCCTTGTTTACTTTTGTTTTTTTTAAAACATTAATATAAGAAGCTTAAAAATCATGCATCAAATAAAACCTGGTGCTTTGGCATGGCTAAATTTAGCCCTTTATTTTATGTACATTTACTTACCCTCGACTCCTGTTCTAGTTCCTCCTGGAGCGCACTATAGACTGGTGCGTACCAGGAGTATGACAGCTGTTTACGGCCGGAGGAACCTCCCCCGCCACCTCCTACGCCGCCAGCACAAAGTGCCGACTGAGCCGTGGGTGAGTTCAAACCAAGGCCGTGGTTAAGCTGCTGTTGCTGTTTCTGTGGCACAAGTTTGGGTCCTCCAGCTGAAGTGTGCACAAGATTGTTGTTATAATTCAATTGCAGGCTTCTTCTATGGTGTTGTCTTCGCGTGGATGGCAAATGCTTCGCCTGCAGCTTCCTCCCGTATAAACTGCTATGATCTTGTCGCTGCTGCTGTCCCAGCTCCTTTTTCGTAAAGATTAAAGAAGCGTTGTTCTTATTCAATAGTATGGAACGCTGTTTGTCCACCACGGTTGCCTCAATATGGGTTAGCAGTGGTACAGTCTCAGACAGAGGCAACTGCTGCTGCGATTCCGATGGAAAGTTGATAATGAAATTCTCAGCAGCGTCATCAAATATGCCAGCCCGCGTAGCCGCTGCTGAAGCACCTCTTAATGGGTGATGGCGCTTTTGATCCTCATTGAAGATTAAAGATTTTTTCCTGCTGTTGGGGGAATGTTTAGGATCAGTTGTGACAGTTGCTGCTGCCGCTGCTGAGCTGTAGCTGAGTTTATGATCCACAAGCAGCTCCAGCGGCGGTAATTTCGAGTTGTTGTTATGATTAATTGTTGGTGCTTGGTGCTGGTGGTGCGACACTGTTTTTGTGTTACTTGCAGGTGTTGTGTGTACATGCACCTGATGATGATTAAGCGTCTGTGTCTGAAATACGGCGGATACTTCATTCGGTGGTAGTCCTGCCGACTGGATAGACAAGGGCATGGGTGGCCTCATTTCGGCTATGTAAGGACACGTTGGCTAAAAAGTCCTGACACAGCTTTGCCGTGACCGAAAAGGGCAACAACGACATGATCTGGGCCTAGACATGTAAAAAAAAGAAAACAAAGGAAACAATGCTCAAAAAAAATTTTTTTTGCGATTTTGAATATGCATTTCTTTTGTCCAATCAAAAATGTAGAATTTTGCCACAAGTACAACTTCTCTCACTTTCTTAAGCTGCGGTTTCTGCAAGACATCAGCATATTCGACATATTTTATCTCTCTCTAATTTTATTATACCCTCTGCAAGGGTATAATTTGTCAGATGTTTGTCTGTCCGTCTGATTGTTTCTTCGCACGATTTAGACCTTAAATTTTGAGCTACATGGTTAAAACTTGGAAGATCAGCTTTTTAGATGTGTAGATTTGGATAGTTTAAAAATCAGTCAGATCGGACAACTATTAGATATAGTAAGATATAGATTTTTAGATTAAATTTAGTTTAATTTTGCTTTAATTTTTTTTAAATTATTCATTGAAATTTATGTGACAGAAGAAGTTACAGAATAGTCTAAAACTGCAATGGTATACAAACTTTGGCGAGGCCGAAATTGGGCTAACTTTTTGATAATATGAAATGAATATGCATTTCATAGAATTGGGAAAGTGTGATGTACATGGACCGACCACTGCCGTAGAAGCTAAATGAGATGTTTTAACTAAACTTCATGACTTAATTTATATGTATTCAAAGCTCAAAAGTCACAATTAGTTCCGCACACAAAGTTTAGTAAGTTCACTTTGGAACGAAAGAAAAGGGCTACATATATGTATCTCGCGATTTTACCTACGCAAAGAGAAAGTTTTGACTTAAGGAGGAAAATGGTATTAAGCACACCTTTTTTGCGCTTAAAAGTGCACTATAGTTTTTCGACATTTCACTGCTTAGTATATTGTAAATTTGTAATAATTTAATTATGTTAAGATTCTTTTTGCATGGCTACTACTCCAAAATATTTAATAAAATTGACTCTAAAAAAATTTAATAATTAACGAACCAGAAATTTTTGCCATATTAATTCAATTTTTACTTTTCTTCGTATCGTATCATAATAAATAACATCCCAGTCTAGCGAAAGTCAAAGTCAACTGCAACCATTTATCAAGTGAATTTTTTGCTGCTAGGGCTTCTCAAAGTTGATATAGTGTAATTATGTACATGCATCTTAAAACATGCAATCGCCGGACCTTACTAAGTGTACTTATTTCATCTTACTTGCTTGCGTGCACATTTGCCATTTTGCAGTCAATTTTTGAGAAAATATACATTACCACAATAATAGATATGCAAATGTTGCTATATTTAAAGGTGAAAGCAAATAGAAGCTTAGAGCAACTACAGCAATTCAGCTAAATTCCACGTTAACTAGACGTTCTGAATGTTTATTATTTAGAGGGTTTGGGGTAGCCAAAAGCGTTTTATTATTTTTAAATTAACAAAATAAAAAAATCAAAAACAATTAGAAAGTCTTTGGCTAGGCAATGCTGTACAAAAATGGGGAGCTAAATTACATATATAATCAGCCGATTCTGATAAAACTTGGTGGATATGTAAAAAAGTGTATGAAACTCGCAATACCCGATGGTTTCTATGGGATAGCTATCAGCTCATAGTGCTTATCAAGAATATATGTATATCTTTTATAGTCAATTCAGCTCATAGTGCTTATCAAGAATATATATGTATGTATCTTTTATAGTCGGAGATGCTTCCCTTTGACCAAAATTTACACACCCTTGCAAGAAAGTCGTTTCTGCCGTCTTTAAGTATAAGCTATACCAAGTAGAGATACTTCATAAAGTCAAAATCGCTCAAAGTCGCTGTTAAATTATACCTTTTTGCATATGTATCTGTTAATGTGATTTGCGTAGATATATTCATGATGAATTCCTGTAACTAACTGCCATGCAAACAGCTTAACATTTTAAACTAATTCTACTCTTTTAGCAAATATTCTCATTTCCACAATTTAAAGGCTTTTGTGTCCATGCATGTTATAAACTTAATTATTTTGTAAATAAAAACGCGAAATATATTAATTAATCGTTGTTTTTCACATGTTTTTCACAATGCCTTGAGCTAACTAAAACAATGGCTGGCAAAATCCGAAATAAAACAAAAGGTCAAACAAAACTAAAATACTTGTACACGATAATATTTTAAGCATGGGAATTTGTACATACATACATACTAAATGGAAAATGCTATTATGAGAAATATATTCCCGATCAGAATCATTTAAAACACGCTCTTGTGTCAATATTAATAAAACATTCACAACCATACATGCACTTGAAAGCTTCGATGATAAGGTTGAAAATGCTGGAACCTACTACACTCTTTGTTTTCTTTGTTCTACTTAACTCTTCCCATGACTTTGCTGAAAAAAACTGAAAACTCTATCATTTATTACTTTTGGCCTTAACTACACATTCGTCGATACCCTAAGCTTTCGCAATCACAGAAAAATAATGCTATGCTTCGATAAGATCATTAGTTGGGGTTAAGAAAAAAAATATTTAAATTACATCGGAAGAACAACAACAACATTGTAAAAAGCAGCAGTATTGTTAAGTTAACAAAATAAATTAACTGCTCAAGTTCAATGTCAACAGAAATTCTAGAGCCCTACCACATTGACTATACCTTGTGCCAAGTAGAGGTAATAAAGTTAAACTCCCTCGAAATCGCCATAAATTTAATATAAAATTCCCTTAATACGACGCAACAGCGAACGCATGCTATCTTCCTCACACTTACCAGATAGCGCAATTCAGTAGAAAATTTGTGTTGGTGTTAATGCATGCACAAAACCACAAACCATGCATTTAGCAGAATAAATTCCAACGTAGGCCTACCTAGAGTAGAATTAATCCTTCCCCATTTTCATCACACTATGCACATATTCATTTAACTTTTAATCACACTATATTTTCATACAACATACGATAGAAATGTCTCGCACATTATGTTCACACACACTATTACATTTATGTATTCTACGAATAAGACCCCCAAATGTACATAGCACCTAGTATCGTGTATATGTATAAATATAGGTATATATAAGTATATACATATATAACTAATCTGCAATCATCAAGTGAGCATCGCTGTGTCTTTGGCTCCATTTGCATGATCTCTCCAAGTACAAATGTATGTAACAGAACCCTTCTTATTAAAATATATGTATGTATGTACATATATGTATGTACATGTACATACATACATACATATGTATCAAGCCGATAGAGTATGTATCTGGACGCTAGAGTTTTTGTATTTAGCTTTAATATTTAGTATAATATTATAGTTAACTTTTGTACAAAAAAAAGAAAATTCATGATCAGTATCACTTTTGGTTAGTCGGTCCGACTAGTATTTTTGAAATTCAACAATAAATAGAAAAGATTTTCGTATAAATGTGGTGTACTGAAATACTAAATTTATTATTGGCTGATAATGAGCGAAGTGGAATGTTTATGCAATTTTATTTTATATACATACATATACATATGGAATTTTAGAAGTTTGACTTTAAGAAATATCTATACATACTATTAAAGTTGACTGGGACGACTCGCCGCTAGCTTCATTAATTATGGGAATAAGTTTTTATCCTGAAAATGGTAACGCCTAAATTGGTCGGTTCTTTTTTGAGAGATTTGCGTAAAGATGAAAACTAAATGGGAAAATTATGTGCCATGATTTAATGCATTTCTGTCAAAAAATAAACAAAAAAATATGTTATAAATGTATATTACATATATTATTTTATTTCATTTTCGTTTTTTGCGAAAACAATGATTAATTTTATACAAATATTAGAGAATATCGTTTGACATTTTAAAGCAGTAAGAAAAAACCTTCCCTGCACACACACAAATATATAGTTTTACCCTATGGGTGCAGGGTATAATATCAGTTGTTAGCAGCAACTTAGTCTTTTATAAAGAGCGTAAAATGGTAAACAAAGAAGACTGAGAGATACAGTAAAAATAGTAAAGAGTCAAAGTCACTTGAGTTAACTTTGAAAACTCCGAGAAAAAACTCAATTCCTAACGTTTTTTGCTTCACTCTTTTAACTTAACCAAAAACCAGTTTGAATTTCGCTTTGCTACTGCTACTACTATTGACGCATTTCAACAACAACTAAATATAAAAGCTACTAAATAGAGAACTTCAATAAATTTGAGGGTAACAATTTTGTGTTTAAGATGCTTTCTCTCATGCATCATTCACTCTTATTTTGATAAGACAAATTGCTGACTTATTTAATTCTGTTTATCTCTCAAAAAATATTATTATTATTTACATTAGTTTAAATTTTTATTATCTGCCTTTCTATATGTTCTTAACATCAGAGTTTGCCACAGAGTTATTTGGCTTATATTACGTTTTTTAACTATGCTCATATGGACCTAAAAAAATAAACTTTATCATTTTAGTGCTTGAAATGGAATTAATCTGTTTTCAGCTTCAGCTTGATCAGCACTATATCATATATGTATGTATGTAACTTCCATAGGAACGTTCAGTCGAAAAAAGAGTATAACTTTAATTACTTTTTTACTTTCCAATATCTTTCGATTATCACAAAATTGGCCGCTTGCTTGTTTGATGTACTTTTAAACATAACTACTAAGTTTTATCAGAATCGGTTAACCATATCATATAATTCGCATACAATCGAGTGGTGAAGCTCAAACCAGTGGCACTAAACTTAGCTTTAATTATTTATATGTACATATGTATATACTAAGTCTTAGATAGACATGATTGGTTAGAAATTAAGTAAGATCACAAAATTTGGTATTCACAAGTTATATATCAATTTATAGATATATCTTCTTTGAGTTTCACCAAAATCGGTCGACTATATGCTATAGCTTTCATAGGAACCATCGGACCAAAACTAACTTTTAGTATGAAAACCTTTTTTGATTCTACTAAATTATATATAAATCAAAACGATAGTTTGCAAGGGTATACGAACTTCTAACGAACAAAGTACTGACATCCTTCTAGTTTTTTATTCTAATCTACCTTTCACTCCATAAGTATCTTCTGAGCACAAAGTGTGCGCTCATGAAAATATTTCCAACATCTTACTGGAGTAATGGCACACTGTGCAATAAAGTTTATGCCAACGCAAAAACATTGAAGACGAAATAGCAGTTGCAGTAGCTTTCAAAGTGGAGAAGCCAAGGAGAAAGCAAAGTAAGCAGACATTCACATTTTATACCCTACCCTAAGCCTATAGCCAAATAGGCATGTTGAAGTGAACAAGTAGTTTGCAACAGTCAAAAGGATTATACACAATTACAGACAATATACATAGAAACCTTAATCACAACCTTCACTGCCACGTGATCAAGATAATTCATTAAAACATCTTAAGGATCTGGTTTATTGCCCTACTAACTAAAAATAAATGTTTCAAATGCAGTACATATACTATTACTACATTAGTTACGTTAATCGAATTGCTACATTAGTTACGTTAATCGATATGGGCGGCTACTTGGCAAAGTGTAATTGTTATTCCAGACGTAGAATGAAAAATGAAGTCCCTATGTTTCTTCAGGGCATTTCCATTTCGGCGACCTGTTTTTATTTTCGGTATCTTTCCGTTCTTACAGCAAAAAAACTTGGCACAAAAATATTGTGTTTGTTTGAATTTGTGCTGAGAAATGAGAAATGTTTTTTCAGAACTGCCCAAAAATTAGGTCATTTACAGACTAAGCCATCAGACCAGTCACTATCAACAGTGACTTCAAAAATAACAACTCCTACTAAACTATATACATAAATAGAATCCTACAAAGGTAGCGCATATAATAATCCTCTTCACCTTTACACCCATTCTGATTGATAAGATATCTAAAATAAACAAAAAGCTATTTGTCACACTTTCTTAATTTATTCTATTTCCGTGGCTTCATCTGGGTAATTGAAATGCGATAAGACAAAACTACGCAATTTAGTTAATATCACACAATATTTTTTTGAAAGTACACAAAATTCTGAAAATTAATTCTTTTTGTAGTTTCGCACTTAGAGTTGCTTTAACGGAAACAGCTAGTACTCAAAGTGTTCACAAAACATAAAAGAAAAAATATACATATGTACATTTATAAAGTGCTTTAAGCTTGCCACCAGAAATAAGGGAAAACTACTACATTCTACAGTTCAATGAAATAACAACTAAAACAAAACTTTGATAGTTTCATAAATATCAACTTCTTAAAATAATTTCAACGATCCTTTAATATCAAAAAAAGCCGTCTTTCCTAACATTTGTCAAAAAATGAAAATTCGCAAAATTCCTTCCTATTTCTATTTTTTTTAAATGTAGGCCTATACCATAATTTTGGTCTACTTTAAATTGTTTTGTCTTATTTTTTTTAAATCAATAGTAAGACCATGCTTGACAGGCCGCTAGGGTTCAATTTCTCCAAAAACAATATTCTAACTTTGCTCAGAAGTATATATTATATACATACTTATTAAAGCACAATGTCGGCAGGGATGACTGCTTGCTTCATTTAATTTTGTTCTTATATGTTACATATATCACTGACGGACTGACTGGCTGGACATTCGATAATGAGAAAAGGAATTAAATCTCAAATAAACGTTTAACGACGCGCAGTAAATATAAATTGTATGTGGAAAAAATAATTTGTTTCATACATTATTATGGAAACCCATTCTATTCATTTTCTTGAAATGGACTCAATTTATATAGTAAACAAAATCGCATTCCCAATTATTTATAGATTACAGAGAACCCTTGTTCTTTTGTTAGCTCCCATAGATATGATCGCTCAGAAACACAAAACGATTGTCAAATTTGGGATTTTTAAGTTTGGGGTATATAAAAATATCTTCATGAAGTTTCATGAAAAACTTTTTTGTTTAAGTGACGGACAATAAATTTCGATTTAACTAGCTTTATATATGTACATATGTATGTATGTATGTATGTACATATATACTTCTTAATGACTCTGCTAAACTACATATGTACATATGTACATATGTATATGAATCAAAAAGACAGTTTCCAAGGGTATACGAACTTCGGCACCTTTGAAGTTATCCTTATGGTTTTTCTATATTAAAGATGCTTAAAATAAATGTCAAATTAGTATGCTTGTCTTTGTTTAGTTGTTATAAATAAAACAATTCAATGTCATCCAGTGAGCAACAACTGTAAGACGAACAAAACTTCCAGCTGAGGGACGAAAAGTAAACTGTGAAGGATCGATAATATTAAAATTTGAAGAACCTTGCACTACATGTTTTTAAACTACAAAAATGAAATACATTGTATACAAAGAACATTTTACACAATTAACTTGACAATAAAAAAAAAAGAGAGGGAGATGAAAGCTTGATTCTTTGAATATTAACGCTTTGTTACTTGGGTTGTTTTTGCCTTGACTGTTAACAAAAATCGCACCGAAAAAATACGACGGAAATCAATTAGCAACTCACTACGGTTTTAAACGAAAAATAATAATAATTAAATGGCGATGGAAATAGTAAATATTATTTTTTATACAATTTTTTATTTTAATATTTTTAATGTTTTTTCTAACACAGCTGACTAAGCGCAGTCTCTCTCTCTGTCTCTATGTATCTTTCTCCTCTCTGTCTTACGCTGAGCAGGTTTCTCTCGTGTTCTCTCACACAAC
Organism: Drosophila emarginata; assembly: GCA_037075365.1. Classification (NCBI taxonomy): domain Eukaryota; kingdom Metazoa; phylum Arthropoda; class Insecta; order Diptera; family Drosophilidae; genus Drosophila; species Drosophila emarginata. The sequence continues at coordinate 10,492,879 of JBAMCD010000260.1, forward strand.
ACATACATATACACACAGTCACAAAAACAATCAACAACCAACATTTCGCAAGATTTTTAAGATTTTACTGCTAACAAAAAAAATTAACAACAATAAAAAAGACTTGACGATGACGACATTTTTTAACATTAAAAAAATTTCTTTTAAATTTGCTGTTCACTTACTTTTTATTGTTTAAATACAAAAAACACACAGCAAAAAGAGAGTGAGAGTTGCTCTCTGATGTGCTCTTGCTATATCTCCCATAGGCAGCTGCTTTTGTAAAAAAAAAACAGTGAAAAAAATTAAATTATCAATTTTGCTCTTGTTTGATTTTCACTTGCAATTATTTTCATAACTTTCACCGCCTTTTCACGGGATTTTCGATGCTTCGTAAGAATTGTTTCAAGCTTTTTTCTGATTTTTACTGCCAGTTTACTTTTTGGCCCATTAGGCAATACGTAGTCACACTAACACACACGCACTGGTTCGCGCACTTACAATAAGTGCATTTTAGCTTTTGTGGTAACAACTTCCGAAAATATTCTACGGTTGGCTTCAAATTTTAGAAATTTTATTTAACTTTTTTTTTTTTGCTTTTTGGCACATACGCCAACGCGCACACACAGAGTACGAATACAATGAACGCATAACCCAATCGACATTTTTTGTGGGTGTCTTAGCCATAATTTTTTTAGAAAGCACTAAATTTTCAAAATGAATCTATAATCACGAAATATGTAACTGCTTTTATTCTGCAGTTTCAATTTTTTTTAATAGTTGTCAAGAAAAGGCTGTATGGCTTATTTAGTTCAATTATTTACCGCTATTTTTTATAAAGCTGTTATTTTGCCACTATTTTTTATAGAGCTGCTTGTGAGATATTTAGAACATAATCAAGATAATATTTTAGCTACATACAGATGCTGGCGCGAAATTTAATTGCGCTTTGCCATAGGCATACAATTTTAATCTGCAAAACAAATTTCTTAAATGGGACAATAAATAACACCACAATTAGAAGCAAAAAAATTATTTATAAGTTTCTATCTCATTTTTCACTTATTGAAGGGAAGGATTTTTATTGGTGCTCTAAGGTTGTTTTCGTGTACTAAATCAAAATAAAGCACACGATAAACTTTTGAAGTTGGGGGAGAAACCATCCATTATGTAGCATATTTTTGTTGTGAATTATTTAGGAAAAACTTACGTAAATTAAAGAAGAAAGTATCCGCTATAGTACCTTGGGAACATATGTTAAATGTAAAAATAAAAATAAAAAATATAATCAATAATGTCGACTATGTAAGCCATGGTCTACATAACCTGTAAAATTCAAAATAAAGCAAAGGGCAAGAGTCAGAGGCAAATAAATCGATACGTTTTCAACAAAAATGAATGGGGTAAGTAAGCGACGGTGTCGACCTTGGGAAAACCATAGGTATCGTACATAAAGAGTGTTTTTTAAAGGAATAGAACTAAGTTTTCAAGATGGCGACCGATTTAACAGCTAACAAGTGATTTATTCTCAGTTTAGTTTGGCAATTTATCTTGAACAACGGTTCTAAAATGTGCAATTTTATTTCGAAAATAATGCTTCTGTGCGGAATACGTATCGCGCACTGCGTCCATTTTATTTTGTTTAGCGATGAAACGCACTTCTGGTTGAATGGCTACGTCAACTAACAAAACTGCTGCATTTGGAGTGAAGCTAATCCTTAACTGTATGTCGAAACACTGAAGAAATTATTGGTCCGTACTTTTCTAAAAACAATGATGGGCAGAACGTTACATGATTACTAACTTTTTCATTCCTGAATTGAACCATCATGTTGTTCAGCAGCTGTGGTTTCAAAAAGACAGCGCATGTCACAAAGCTCTTGCTACAAGCAATTTATTGAAAGACACATTTTTGACCGCCTGATTTCATGTTTTGGCCCTTTGAATTGGCCTCCACGATCTTAATACCACTAGGCTATTTTCTGTGGGGCTATGTAAAGTCATAGGGTCTCAAACAACAGAAGATAACATTCGCCGTGTTATTGCCGATATACATAGGGCCACAAATACTTTTATCATACAAGCCATTGTTGAAAACATTTATACGAATATCTCCGCTATTTATGGTCCGGTTTTACACATACAGGACGCATCTCCAAACCACATTTGGTAGCTATAGACTCCAAGATCTCGGTGTTAATACAGACAGGCCGACAAGTCTCAATCGACTGAACCCTCGTACTGATCAAGTTAGAAAAATTGTATCTCTTTGACGACATTAATATTTAATCTTATGGGTAACGGATCAAACAACACCAAGTAAATGTTATCTTAATTTGACCATTTAATTGACTGGCTAAACAGTTCAATTGGTCCCTTGCCCATCAGCCTTTTCCCCTTCTTGGGACTTTTTTCCTAAACAAGCTCGAAATATCATAACATTTTCCGGAGGCACATTGGTATGTTGAAATCCTTCCTCCTCCCTGTTAACGGATGCGTGCTTCGCTATATGGGACACATCAAAATGCAAAAAAATGTTATATGTACATACATCTGTATGTCAAGTCTCGAGTTTCGCTCAAGTGGAATATAAAAACAAATAACAGATAATGAAGAGTATTGTAAAAACAATGGGCTACTTCATAAGTATTAAATTATTGTTTAGTGCTAGACGAAAATTTAAGTTTTGCAATATTAATGAAGCTAGCAAATCGTCCCTGCCGACATTGAGTATACCCTGTACTAAGAAAAGGTACTTCATAAAGTCAAAAACTCTCAAAGTTGCCATCAATATACAACAAAATAATAAAGCAAGCGAGTCGTCCCTGCCGACATTGAGTATACCCTGTACCAATTAAAAGTAAAATCCTGTATGTATATACTATATATAGCAGATGCTTCCGTCTATGCGTTGCAAACTCTTGACTCTTTTGCAAGAGTTTAATTACTTATTTCGGTAAAATAAAATTACATTTTTTGTAATACTCTGTGCGTATTTATATTAGTTACCATGTAACAAATAAAAAATGGAATTTACCTGACCATGTTGATAGCTTCCAAAGTACACTTTTTATTTTTGTCCTTGGAACTGAGTGGAAATGCTTACAATGCTCAGGTATACTCCTCCCTCCACCTTTATCCTTTCCCCATTTTCCTATAAACTTAACATGCAAAACGATGCCGATAATGATGATTGGATTGGTGACGGAGACTCAAGCAAACGCTGAGGGCTGTCTTGCATACCATTTGCCTCCTTCTGTGTCTATCTTACTTTACCCACCTACTCTTTGTCTCATTTTTTGTTGTGTGTGGCTTTTGAAGTTTCATAAGAATACATATTACAACTTTTCCAGGAACTTTTTTTTAAAATATGTAGTCTTTTATTGTGTGGAGTTATGCCATTGCTTCACATTCACATAAAACTGTTTACGGCTGCAAAAAAGAAACCAAAAAAAATATAATTGTCTTTTGAAGTTTAAAAAATTATAAACATATTAACAGGATAGTTCTTAATAAATACTGGCTATGTCCAAATCATTGCAAGTTTGCCCGAGAGCTGAAAATTGCCTCTCTTTTTCTACATGATGTAAACATATCCTACAAACATAACATAAACATATCCTATAGATTTGCCTTATTTCAGAAAAAGCCCTGTAAAATTTAATTTAAGTATCGCACCAGCTTTTACCAAAATGCAAACAGACGACAGAAAGAGACAAATGGGGAACTTAATGCCATCGGCTGTTTGTTATGAACTTAACGGAAATACAATGCCTATGGCAACGCTAATACACCAATACAGTAAGTAACTCATTTACCCATATATGTACATATGTATGTATGTATATAATATACATATATGTACATACATATGTATACACATTATTTATAATAAATATTCAGACATTCAACACTGTCGATTTTGATCAATCTTGTTTAATTCAGAGTGATGGACAAAAAGATATGAACTCATGTTCTCTTGGTGACAAAAAAATCATGATCATAATCATGATGCTGATTAGGAACATATTTTTTTACCAATTAGTCATTTGTGTACCTACTTCATACATATGTATGTAGCTTTTATTTTCATATTTCATAAATAGCCGTAAATGGTAAATCTAAATAACTAAACAAAGACCAATAACAACTCATATAACCTCACACCATTTGCATACACACATGCATACATGACACAAGGTGAGATGGGTGAAAAGTCCTGGTTAAGAGCTTGGGTGATATTACTATGGACAACTGATAATCAATATAAGCAAGGCTATTTATTCACTCTGCTTTGTATACTTAGGTTAGGGAGATTGTATCTGAAATAATACGGGTTGGTAAGTTTTTTGTCCACCTTTTCCACGACGAGTCTGAGCGTTGCGCTACACGTCAACTGATTTTTATGAGATTTGGCAGAATCATTGAAAAGTATATAAAACTAATAAAAAATAAATTTACTTTCAGTGCTGGAAAAGAAACTTTTTTGCACCGATCGTTACTTTGGGGTAAAAAAGACACTGTAGCATAAAACAGGCGATTTCTCATTCGTTTTACTACGAGTAATGAAGACGTGCGTTGAACAAATGTTGAGTGTAGTCATTTTGTTTTTGGTTTTACCGTATAATTACTTTGATACATTTTTTTAGTACTATTGTGAGCACTACTGGGGCCACATGTTATATACACGCTAATTTAATTAACATATACATATGCATATGTACATACATACATACATACATAGATGAGCAAGAAAGAGCGACCGCAAAGCAAAGGCGAGGCAAATTTTACTTACAAGGACATCAAACAGTTTTAATTTATCTTTTCACCAAGCTTAAAGCAATTGTTTAATTTAAAAATTTTTTTCAAGCACTTTTCACAAACACATTATTTTTTATTTGCAATTTTGTTATCCTACGCGCCTTCTACTACTTTACTGCCGATCCTTTTTTCTTACACCTTCTGCTGACCATTTTGCTGGCGTGCTCATGAAGGACTTCGTTTTGACTAAATAAAAACACTTTTTTCTCTTGATGTCTTAACACGAGTCTGTTAACTAACATTAATGGAGCACAACAATACTTAACGCAGGCGCTTTGGCCTATGGAGTAGAGAGGAAATAATCCGGCAATCTTTTGTTTTTATTAAATATGATAGCAATTAAAATAAAGTAACGTGGGAACAGAGTTATTTTGTTGCAGTAGATTAAGAATCATTATGGTATTGAAATTAAAAAATATAATGATTTACCTACACCATGATTTTTCGCTATTGTATATACATATGTACATAAATAAGTATGTGTGTCTGAACAGCTTAATGTCAAGGTTTTTTGGCTTTCACACATATTTCCTGTCAAAAGGCCCTCTCATCTATTACCTAACGGCTCTTCCCCAGTTCGTTGTCGTTTCGCATGAATAAATAGAAATGTCGCTGCTGGCAATGTCAAGTGCAAGGGGCGAAACCATGGGACAGCTTCCTTTCGGCTCTCTTATCTCCTCTTTTCACTGTAACCCGAACCCCCAGAAATGTTTATTCTGGGCTCGGTAAGTTTTATACTTTCAAAAACGCTAATACACATTTTACTTATTATTTATAAGGTTTACAAATCTTGACGCTTAAATTTTTTTTAAAGCTGGAGAGAATAACAAATGAATTACAATTTAAAGTATACATATATATTTCAATTGATAATTTATTCATTGTGTTGTTACTAAGCATTAAATGTTTTTAACTTAAATATTAATAATAAATGAAACTTAAATTAAAATTTTTATTTTATTTTACTTTCGAAGTCCCAAGTAATCTTGGATTTCAAAACTATTCAAGGAACCAGGATAATTACTATTCCTTAACCGAAAAATTCTGTACTAAAGTCTGAGACGGAACCTTTCTTTACCAAATTAACAAGCCACTTATTCATAGTATTGACAGCTATATATTCTGATTCAGTAAAAAATATTTTTGCATAAGTGTCAAAACTTATACCATGTTGTATATTTTTTACTGACTTTAATACACCTTATGAATACAGGATAATAAATATAAGATAAATATCTATTAAAACTAAAAATGGATATCATACGTAAAAAAATGTTACAACCCAATTTACTGTGATCTGTTTCTACGACCATGTCTTGGGCAAACTGAAGGGACCAAAACGCTGATGTTCATCCACTCCACGCACAGCAAAATAGTAACGCTGATTTTCCTGAAACTGATTTAGAGTCACGGCCATGGGCAATAGCATGGCCTTGACATCGCCAACATGACGCCAAGAATCAGTGCTAGGCTCGTGAATGGTTTCCTGATAGGCATAGATCTGATAGGTGACACAATCGGCAAAACGATTGCTTGTATCCTCCAGAGTCCAGGAGATCACAATTCCCGAATCATGCAAACTGATGCGTATGACAGGTCGCGACGGTGGTAATTTCCAAGCAGGATTAAAGGGCTGAGCGGGAGAAGAGGGCAACGGTGCTGGATGGGAATAACGCAAACGGGAAGCCGACGGCGGGGTATTTTCAGAACGTATTTGCATTGTCACATTAGAGCCCAAGGTATTGCGTTGGCCTATTAAAAAAAAGGAGTTAACGTTCAAGTAAAATTAATATACAAATTCAGTACCTCCTCCACTTAAACGTGCAACCACATTTGTCCTACATGAGGGACCTGGCATGGGTGAAACCCGTACTACATTTCCCGCAGCACTTCGAACCATTCCGCCTACGGGTCCTGCTCCTCCACCTTGTCCAGGACTTTTTTTCATTGTAACGCTGGCTGACTGGCTTAATCGTGATTGAATCGCAGCAGCTGCCGCCGCCGCCTCATCTTCATCTGTCAGATCAATGACAGATTTATCTTTGGGCTTAGCTGGAGCTAAGTTGGGCGGAGATCCTCCTGCGGCAGCTGATGATATAGGCACTGACACTGTGGGAATGGGTCTTACTTTAGCTGGCATTTTTACTGTCGATTTGTTGGGACTGGGACCGGCTCCAGGGCGAGACCTATAGAAAACCGAAATGAATATTAGTTTGAAGTCTTAGTACATATAATTCACTTACGTTTGATACTGAGGGGTTTGCTGTTGTTGTTTTTGGGGCATGTTGCCATACGGAGTTGTACCACCCCGTGCTCTGATTGTTGTAACCGACGCCATTGTTCCTGTTGTGGGCACGGCTGAAGCAACACCGTTGTTACCGCCAGTGTGTTTGGATACGTGTACAGAGAGTGTCGATCGCAATGCTTGGGGCGATCGATTAGTTGGCGTAGATGTAGCTGCTGTGGTAATATGATGTCCTGGTCCTGGCCTTTGAGGGGTCACCTTTTGCATGCAGCCCCTACGTACAGGTGTCGAACCACTTGGAGGTTGCAAAGTTTTCGACAGAGAAGAAGAGGTGGTGGCACTGCAGGAAGACTGTAGAGGGGAAGGTCGTGACTGTTGCTGATGTGGGTGTACCTGTTGTGGTGAGCGACCCGACTGAACACCCCTCAATGGCGATCTTAAGGGCGATGTGCTAGCCTTTGACAATGTACCACTAGGTAATGCTGAAGTACCGCCTGCAGAATTTAATTGCGCAGACACTGGCATTTCCGATTTCATTGCCTTCATGGACATACCTACTTGTAGACCCACAGCACGAGTAATTCTAACTGGTGCCGTAAACTGAGAGTTCTTTGTTTCTAGATCCTTAAGTACACGCTTGTGCACTGTCTCAAGATCGACAAATTGCTTAGATACCTCGGCAATCTTGCGACGATAGTTCGCTAAAGTAGTCTCATATTTATCTATCTGGCGGCGTATATCTGCAAATTCACTTTTCACTAGCATACCTTCAACAACCTTTTGAAGTACTAGTTCTTCCAAATCTTGACGAGACATTTTATCGAAACTTTTGCGAAACGTCTTAATAAAATCCAGACGTATCGGCTTTACTTCCGTTTTAAGATCTGGCTGAGGTATCAATTGATACTTTTCTCTGGCCTCGTTGCAAGGTAAAACCGTTTCGTCTGTTTCTTCCTTAGCATCCAGATCTATTTGTAGAGTACCATCATTGGAGCTATTTGAATCTGTATCATCCGTTTTTAATTTCTTATTGGGTGTTTTATGTTTTTTTATGTCCGAGGGACTAATCTCTACTAGATTGTGACCACGTTTACCTTGGATTGGTTTTTCCGATTCTGTCGTTGTTGTCTCTGGCTTAGTTTCATCAACCACTTTAGGGTATACTTCCGTACTAAGACGTTTTCGTTTTTTTGGCGGTATATCTGTGTCTTCTGCAGGACGTAACAGATTGCTACTATTTGAATTATTATCTATGTGATCATTGTTCGGTTTAGCCTGAGGTTTTAATTTATCAAACTGATCGCAAGCATTATCAGAGTTATCAGCCTGAAAATCTTTGTCAGTTCCATTCGTCACTCCTTTTTCAATTCCCTCCGACTTTTTCTCTATAGGCCGTAGATCATCCTCTTCATCCTCTGACACTAAGACAATTTCGACATCTTTTTTGTCTTTTAAGGGTTCAGCTTTCCTCTCCAGGAGTTTTTCCGTTTCTCTTTTTTCCATTTCGTTTTTTTTTTCTTTTTCCTTACTCTTATCGATTAACTCAAAAAATATTACATCGTCATCATCCTCTTCCGCCTCTACAGGTTTATCCTGATCTTCATTCTGATGTGCATTTTCTTTGAACCCATCAAGATTTTCAACTTTATCGGCTTTAGCCGAACCATTCGATTTGGACTTTTCGCAATTGGTGTCTATAGTCAATGTATCTTTTAAATTTGAATTTTTTAACATTGTGTTAAGATAAGTATCTGTTTCATTAACTAAACCGATAAGCTTAGCTTCCTTTTTCTTCTCTTTCTCTATTGTTTGATGGAGTTCCTGCACGGTTTCCCCGATAACTTCTTTCTGCTTACCTTCCGTTAGTTTCGATATTGTGATCTTTTCTGATGGTTTCGTAACCTCATCAGCCATACCTTCATCCGATGAATCCAAATCAATAATAACATCCACCTCTTGAGTTTGATCACGACCTGTTGATTTACTATTTGCTTCATTAGAGTTCAATTTTGTCATGCAAACTTTTTTTTCTTGATTAATTGTTTCGTCAAAGGAACTGTCTTCTAAATCGTTAGTTGCAGGATTATCCATCTGTTCTGCGACGGTATCCGTTTGAATAAGGTTTTTCGCTTTATTAGACTCTTCAATAGTTTGTCCTATTGATTTCGTAGTTTTAGATAGTACGTTTACTTCTAGTGGTTTTTTAATGTTTTTTTTTAAAATCTCGTCGTCACTGTTTCTTGAAAAATTTGTCTCATTCTCCGAAACAATATTTTTCTTTGTTATATTGTGTCCCTTTATTTCGTTCTCTATCTGGTTAAGATCAATATTACTTTCATCAAGTTGATAGCTGTCGTCGCCGTCATTAGGGGCATGTAACTCTTTGGGACTTCGATCCACAATGGAGCTTATTTTGTCTAACAAAGCATCTAAATCGGTACCAGCATTACGTTCTTGTTCTGAACTCGAAGTCAAAATGGTTTTTTGACATTGGCCGTTGGATAATTTATCTTGTGCATCGGTTGTGGTACATTTTAACCCATTCTGTTTAACCGTGGTGTCTGACAAAAAATTAAGGTAAAATTCAATTAATTTTGTACTGCGCTTTAACTTACCAACACTTTGACTTGGGCTGGAGGAACGCAACTGCTCTACTTCTTCACTATTGGGCTCTGGTGTCATGTTTATTAAAAGGGCTGTTTCTTTTTGGAGTTCTTTCATTTCCACATTCTGTGTTACTTGCATCATATTGGTTCCTTTTTATTTTTCCTGAGTTGGCACCTTGTCGTTTTCATTTATTTTGGTTACATTGAACTGAAAAAAAACGAGAATAAAGAAAAGTTCAAATGAATTTACATATAAAAGAAAAAATTAATTAGTTCGAAAAATTATTAAATACGCAGTTCTTCCAAGAGATGTTACCAAACTTGGATTTAGGATCTTAAAAAGAATATTTTAAAAATATAAGAATATTGACGCGATACTTTACAATGCTTCTTTTTGGTATGTATCGACATACATACATACATATGTTGCTGTGCAACAACAAAACAACTAGAAAACCTAAAAGAGAGAAACAAGTATGCAGACGAAAAAGGAAGAATAAGAGAAAATGGATGATAACCCATAATAGTTAAGACATCTCTAATGGGAAAAATTTTCTACAATGTATTCATTAATTGATAAAATGTATGACTAAAGTAAGGTTATGACGAAGTCTTTCTTGAGGGACGCTAAAGGTTGACTTATGTACTTCTTTTCCGCGTAGTTTTATAACTATTCTTTTAATTCTTGACTTTATTTGGTGTAGTACACTAAGGAAAATCGGACATAAACTAGAAGGTATATGTATTGGTGTAGCACTGAAAACAATTTTTGTTACGAAGCAAACGTGAATGCAAAACCAGCTGATGACAGAGAATGGGAGCAACGAGAAAAAAAGAAGAGAGCAAGAGCGCTGGAGAGAGAGCACGTATACATGTACATATGTATATGTATATAACAATGTGTACATAGATGTATGTATATACATACATGTACATACATAAGTATATAAATTGGAAAAGGAGTAGGGGTGGACTTGTTAGGTTAAAAATGATAAGATTTGGTGAAAATTCAGCCTTACATCTGCAACCAAATATGAATTTGACGTCATATTAACGCGTTTTGGGTATACATACATACATATGTACATACATACATGTTTATGAACGATTATGTTCCTACAATAGCAAGTTGGCAGGGCTTTATCTCGTTTTCTAAGAGGGGAGGATTACGTACCGGGTTACAAGGGATCGCATAAGATATAGCAACGCAAAAGTAATAGACCTAAATAGAAATTTAAAATACACGAAAGCGATTGTTAGAAAGAGACGACTATAAAGTATACATATACAAAGGGGAGCGACACACAACATACGTACACATGTACATATGTATGTATGTACGTGTAATGGCAAATTTCTGAGTTTATTTTATTTTTAATATTTAAAGTTGTCAGGCAAAGGATGTAGAAGACGTTGAAAAGAGAATTGGGAACTAGATAGATTTGCCAAATGACCCTAACGTTCATTAAAGGATACCGGTCTAGGAGAACAAGAGAGCGGCTGGGGAAGGCACACTATTCTATAGGTACGTGTGAATGATGTATACGCATCATACACAAAAGCAACAAGACATGTGAAATAATGTATAAGTGGACACCTATGTAGTACATACATATGTATGTATGTATGTTTATGTACAATATCGTCGTGAATTTTTTAATAACCACATTCAAAATTCAAATTTTCTTAGTATGTATATTTAGTAATGGTAGCTTTTCCTGCGCCCTACTCATCCATCATCTTCTGAGAACATTCAAAGTATGTATACAACTTACCTAGTAGTCAGATTTAGATTTGTGCCTTTAAGTAAGTTTGGTTAGATTAAAATACAGCCGCTAGGTGTTATGTCTATTAAAGCCTTTTCACTCGCTCGCTTCCTCTCTTTCTCTCACACACCCTACCACGTAGATGTATGTACATATTAGCGTGCGCCGTTCACATTCTTTTTAGGTTACGTATCGATTTTGATGATTGTGAGGTTATGTTCAAGAAATATATCATAGACTAAACGGAAAATACCACAGATCCTGTTATACTTATTATACCCCACAATTTCTCTGATCACTTACTTAATAGACGTTGAGGAATAATACAAAACAGGTTAAAGAAAAAGTCTATGAAGGCCAAGTCTTTTGCCTTTTTCATTCTGCTATATTCATACATTTTAATGTTTAAAGGGTTGTCAGGTACCACACGAAAGAAATCATGGTCACGACTTATTAAAATAACTTGACTTTATATCCGAATGCAAACGACTAATTGGCAAACGGACACCTGTCCTAGGGTTGTCACCTTTATTCTTTTTAAAAAAATTAACGAATTAGACCACCTGTACACGCTAATTAATCTAAGTAAGATGTTGCAACAGTTTAATACCATATTTTGTCTAACAAAAAAAAGTATGTTTTAAGATATTTCTACAACGAGGCCACCCACTGGAACTACCTGACAACCCTAAAAACGCAAACAAATGTCAAAGAGATGAAGCCCAAAACTCGAAACTATATGATTCAATGTTTTACAATCAGAAGATATTTTCAAATTTAAATCGGTGAAACTTGCAATCCTTAAATTAAGAATTGTAAACAAAAACAAACTTAGCAAACATGCAATGAGTTTTTTATAATGAACTATGCAAAAAGGTTTGGTGGACTTACATACCTTCTTCAGACTTTTTATAACCTTAACTAGCGGATGAGTTAACTACTAAATGTTACAACATATGCTTGTTCAACATCGCTATTTAAAAAATTTTGAATATTGTTTTGTTGTTTTTTGTTGTTTGAAACCACAAGAAACAAAATTCACCGTCCGCGAATATATCTGAGCAGGAACCTGGCTGAACCAATACTGGTTCGTAACTGTGTAGAAACTTAGAGCCGGGCGCGTGTTTTGCTTTTCCATTACCCAAAACACGGACGGTAAACACCTTCAAATACTGTTTCTTTTCGTGTTTTTTTCTTAATAAAGAATCAAAGTTATTATGAAATAAAACATACATTTTTTTAGATGGCGTCATGAAAGTGCAAATCATTTCAACTTCTTAAAATAACAAGCGTGGAACAATTTAACCATTCTGCTAAGGAGAGGTGTGTCAACGTAAGAAAAACTTCAAAGTTGTAATTAGTAAGTTTCTATGTGAACAGATTAAATATTTTTAACATATTAATTAGCATTCGTGTGTGTTTTAATTTTAACCCATCTCTAATTGCGACGATAGACTGAAGTAAGCAGCGGAACCATCGCCCAGGGCTGGCTTACGGTCCGATAAACTAACGATAATGATTTCAATTATCGAACTAAGTTGGAAGTGAAACAAAACATAAACATCTGTTATGCATAGTATTTGACTTATTCAACAAATTGACAAAAAAAAAATTAAAATGAGCAATCTAATTATTTGTTCCTTACGACAAAGTCTTAATATACTAAAACGCAACTGTTTAGAAATCTTGCGCTATAAGCGACAAACGTTTCCTGTTAAAACACCAAAACATCATATCAAACAATTTTCCACGGCAGCGACGCTAAAGCCTTTTGACATTAGCACAAGTGTACCAAAGGATATAGTACTATTTAAGTATGAGAATCCCAGGTTCTACAATATGCTAAATTTGTTTGGCGTCTGTCAATTTGTTTTTTGGACATATTTATCGCATTTTGCATTCACCACTCTTAAAGATGCGCCAGTTATAGAAAAGGAAGGAGAAGAATTGCGATGGTTTCAGCGCGTTAATTTGGGTGAAAACAAATATAGAAACGGCATAACAATATGCAGTTTTTTAGTAGGTAAGAGGTGCAATGTAGAATATTTTATTAGAACTTTCTTAGTACGAACTTAATTTCCAGGATATGGCATTCTCTTTGCCGTATGGATGTTTACATTACGATCGGTGCGCTTCTTGATTTTGAGAAAAGGCGGTCAAAGTGTGTCATTTGTGACATATGGACCATTTAATCGCAATCGTATCATGACTGTTCCCATCAAATGCATCTCAGCCCAGGAATCCCGGAATATGGCTCGTGTACAGCTACCCATTAAAGTACGTGACAAGACGCTTTATTATGTCTTAGATATGCGTGGTGAATTTCGGAATCCTCAGTTATTCGACTACACTGCTGGCCTTAAACGTCGTATTTAACTTACTTTTTTTTGTCTTTTTATTAACTTGTTATTTAAAATGCTTTAAAATTTATTTTAATATATTGGCTCGGGCTTCTGCGTGAGCAAAAGTCCAAAACGTTTCTTGATGGTTATTCTTTGGCGCGAGTATTTATCCTCGGGAGAAAAACGGGCAGGATGCGCGGACAAAGTAGGCCGGCCGTCCTCGGTACGTTTCTAAATAAATCCAAATAAAATCCAATTAAAGAAAATTTAAAAGCTAACTGAGAGATATACCTTCAAAGTATAGACACGGTCGCCCTCTTCGTTTATTGTATACATAAGATACATTTTGTATAAAATATTAACAGCAAAGAAAACACGTGCAGAAGCGTTTAGTTAGTGTTGATTAATGCCAGGGCTGATTGGTAAATACGATGACTTATCGATTGCACTACATTAAGTTAGGGTATTCCGGAAAGTTTTTCGTTGAATACTTATCGATTTTACAATTACGAGTGTACCCAAAGCAAGTTTGCATCGTTATCGTCCAGAATTGTTTACATCTAATCTGTTTGCTTGTTGTTGCTAGTGCAAAACTTTTTGACCCTTATACTTTCTGCATATATATTAAATACACTTTGAATTTTTGTTAGTCGAAGTAAGTAAAGTAATATTATTCGATAATGCTGCTTCATTTGTAACACATTTTTCCAGCGATGTTTAAAGCCGACAAACTACACAAACAAATCCTTCGAGATAAACAGAAGCAGATTAAGCCTGGTGAATGTCAGAAATATCTCCGAATGGTACTTGATGATACGTTCCTTAGTTTCCAAATAGGTCGGGATTTAGTACAATTATTGCGTTCTACCGAACTGAAAATAGAAGTTCGGAAACTGCCGCTCAACAACTGCATTATTTGGGAACGGAGTGTGGGCCAACACAGACTAGAAACAGGCATTGAAATAAGCAAGAAGTGGCAAATGGAAAGTACAGTGGTAAAAGTACTTAGCAACGATGAAGCCTACATGGGCTTGGATCTACAAATCGCCTTTCCGAATTGTCAATACACTTTGACAGCCTTAAAACCACTTTCCTCAAAAAATGTTATTGAACTTCAAGTATTGCAAAATTTGCACGTGGAACAACTGGGACATTTAAATCAGGCAAAAGAATTGTATGACTTCCTATTACGCCATTTTAAGGCTATTGCGGAAACTCCTTATAAGCAACAGCGGAATGCAATTTTGGGGAGCTTTAAAAAGTACATGGCAAATGACAAAAAACAATGTGTACGGGTAGAGGGTAATGTAGGGACAGGATGTTGGAAACGCTTATGGCAACAGCATTTGAACCGCTTGCCTTTTGTTGCTTTGGAAGTAGCCGAGGCGATTATTAGTAGATATCCTTGCCCAAAAAAAATGCTTCAACATTTTCAAGAGGAGCCTGCAGCACAAGAACTCTTAGCTAATGTTGGGATTAAACGCGGCCAGGGACCACACACAAATCAGATTAAGAGGCGCATAGGAAATGTTTTGAGTACGAAATTATACACCTTATTTAATGTCAGAGATGGAAACAGTTTGATTTAGATAATACATTTGGACTTAATGAGACTATTTACCTAAAAATTGCATTTGACCACAATTGCGTTTTTAATGATTAGTTATTAGTAAAACATCTCAATATAATGTATTTATATAATTAAATCGGAGACGTTATGTTTTAAAGGGTGGCCAGTATCCTTGTGAAACCTAAACAGGCTGAGACTATTGTTTGTCCCAAACCCCAGACCATTGCATATATAGGGGACATAGGAAGAGATGATGCGCGATGTACAAATGCTATTACTGCGCTGCTGATAATGCCGCTAGATGCAGGGGACAGAAAGCCCATGACCAATATTAGAATCGAAAAGAATCGGCCAAATTTATGTCTGCGCAGTGTGACAAACGCCACAAGAGCTGCACATGTGTGAATAAAAATCGATGAGAAGAGAGCCCAGAGAAAGACATGATACCACATCTCCCGAAAGGTATTAAGTCTGGCCTGAGTGCGTAGTCCCATCACGTCGGCAATAGTATCTAATTCATCGGTGTCGTCGGAGAACATTATATAGTCTTTATATGTCCTTTTTGGATGGGTAATGGTATTGTTGTATTATTACTTGAATTGCTTTCGTTTTGATCCCATGGCTGCTTCTACAAACAAAAAATTCAGATGGTACATGTTACACTTTTTAATTACAGTTTACTTACGCCCGTTCATATTCTTGTCTTTCACTTCCACTCCTTTCTGGCCATGTACTCTATATTCTACAATCCGTGTTTTAATATGCTTTCTTTGATACGTCCGTTGGTTTCGTCTTATCGATTACCTTTCATTTGTCTACACTGTCAAAATAATGACATATTTTTTCCAGTCATTATATCGAACTACTAGGTTTCGATTGGAGTTTTAAGCTTGCTTCAATTTGTCAAAATATAAACAATATTTTATAAATATTTTTATACACATACATATGTAAGTAAAAATTAAACACACCCCAGCTGACGCAATGAGACTTTTCTAACACTACGAAATCCACTGTCTTCGTATATATCAGTGTTGAAAAGCACCGATAAAATGCGTACTTATTTTTAGTTTTTTTTTAAATAATTTAAACATTCGAATTAAAAGTCAAGTTTAATAAATAATAACAATTATGCGTAATTTATGTTTCCCTACAATATTTAAAAACGGGGTGCATATTGCTCTCTCTTACTCTCTGAATAGAGTATGTGCTAATTAATACAAGGAAAACTGACAAGCAAACTGTTCCTAAAATTTGTACTGGAAAGACTTTGGCGTCCTGCTAGCTATTCCTCCAGCTGCTGTCTCAAATGGCTCACTCTGATCCAGAAACAGACTAAGGAACTGCTCATTTTGCAACTCATTTAAAGGCATTTCCAGTTCGCTGCAAGACTTCACTATTTCAGCACAGGCACGAAGATCCTTGCGCAAATCTAAAACATAAATATAACTCTGTTAACAAGTTGTGTCAGCATTATCATTTAAATTAATTACATTGATAGTTAAAGAGTAGACTAAGACAACTCGCACAGGCCAATCGCTGCTGATGATGAAGAAATACCTCTATTAAACGATGTACCGCATCCACATTGTGACGGCTAAGAAAGGACGAACATAATGGGCTAGCTCTTCGCTCCACCAGATCTTGTAGTTCTTTGTAGTAATCAAAAAGTTCTCCAGCCGATTTTTGATCGCAAAACCAATGACTTACAAAGCACTGCTTCCACACACATGCCAGCACGAAGATGTCCTTATGCTCATGATGTATGGCACGAGCCACTTCCATCAGCGACACCAACACAGCTTCACTTTTTTGAGCCAAAGTCTCCTCCGAAATGGTGCGAAACGCCAAACGTATCATACGTCTACCTTCATCTGTGGATAAACTGGAACCATAGCCACGATGAAGGGTCATTAAGGCCGCATCCGTAGTACCATTATGCCATAGCGCCAGAGCTCGAAATGGAGCTAAATCGGCGTAGATGTTAGCAAAAGGATGCTTCAATTGGCGACAGGTTTCGGCCAAAGCCTCTAACTGTTGTTGCTTTCGTTGGACACTCAAATACTTGAGGCATTGGAGTAATACCTCATTAGAGGGTAGCTGATTAAATCGAATGCATTGACGAATCAAATAAAGGAAATCCAATTTATTTTTTATCTCCAGGGTGGCCATTAGTAAATTGTCTAATTGTGGCTGCGAGAGCGAACGTATATCCAACCCTAATTGAGGGGAACGCAAAGCCTTCAAATCAGTTACCATGCCCTTGGACATGAGACCCACATTATGGCTAAACGTTGTAGCCACTTCTGAATCTTTTTCCATTAACGTTCCTCCTGCTGATCCTGTTGTTGGCTTTATTAGATTATCGCGCAGCTCTTCCCATTTTTGGGTCTTACGAGTAACTAGTTCATTTGTGAAACAATCAATTGCATCCAGGTGAGTTGAAGATTTGCGCTGGTTGTTGCTCCTTTGGTTATTGCTTGGCCATAAAAAGGCAGTCAGATAGTTTTGAAAGCGTTGGAGGCCCTTGGGGGAGCCGGGAGCTACTGCTGTTGTTGTACCAGTACTTGTTAAGCGCGTCAACATAGCCATCGCTTAGCAAATCTCAACAACCACCAAAGTTGCTATTCTTAGGCCTGAAGATTGTATAATTACAAACTGTAATTTTTTGATATTTATTTTTCGTTTTAGGTTCCAGTGTTGGTTATTGTTTAATTTTTAGTGACCGTACTGCCAAGATAAAAGTAAACGTCACGTAAAATAATCGGCATTAGTAAGAATAAATACGTGACCGTGAGTTTGTCAAGGATCTCTATTTGTTCAAATTGAGTATGACAGTTATTAAAGAGCTAAAGATATAATTAATACTACTTCCTTCTATTAAAAAATATTTATTGTTATCTACTTGCTTTTTTAATATCGTCCTCACAATTACCTACTCCCATGCATTCAAAACATCTCGAAATTAAGTGATTAGCACAGCGATGGGACAAACACTGTTGACAGCGTGAACGAGATTTTGTTTCACGTCTATTTCGCGAACAGGGCTTGCAACGACGAAATTTGTCACCATAACGCGAACAAAAAGTTATACCCTCGGGAAGAAGGATCTTATCTTTATCAAAGGTAATCTCCTTGGTTTGGTGCAACTGTTGGACTCCATTGGCGAGTAAGCGCTGGTTAGATAGTCCAAGAATTTCACAGATTTGTAAACGCGTGATTAGTGACGTACTGGTAGAGGAACATCGTTGAAGACGACGCTGTAGAAGTTGTTGGGTAAGAAATAAACCCAATTGTCGATGGAAGTCTCTTTGTTCGATTCGAGGAGTTACATTTTTTGGTGAGAGGCGCAATAAAATCCAGGAATTAACGGCTGCCAGATCAAGGACGAGATGGAAGAGAGTCAGCATTTGAGTTTTGGAAGCATTTTGAGTGGCTTTTGAAGTGGTATATCTTTGTGTCAGATTATAGAATTGAAGACAAGCTTGATTTGTTTTTTGATAAGCCTTTTTGGGATCAAATTTGCGAGTGTTTAAGCCATAGACTAGCAAAGCTTCAGTTCCACATTCTTTGGGAATTAATTTAGCTGAGTTGAAATAAAGTACTTCCTTAGACTTAGACCAATTTTTAGGACAATCTAATGGGTTAGAGTCCAAATTTAGAACACATAATGAGCTTAAAGAATGTTTAAGAAGTTGTTCACATTTCTCAAGATTAACGAACGGCTTACTCAAAGTTATGTTTCTACCTGTGGTTTTGAAATCACAAATTAAATGATCTATTCCGTTTTGGTCTCCACAATGGTAATCTTTTCGCATAGAATTTGTCATATACAAGGTTTTGGCATCGCAACAAAGATTCAAATCCGAACTCACATCATCTACAGTAAGCCAGCAGCTTGCTCCATAATAAGATCTACAATTAATAATAAACTTCTGCCAAATTTCATTTAAACTATTTGTTTTAGCAAGGCATTCATTAAGAAACTCAAACCTTGAAGCAGTCATAGTAACTCGAAAAATGGCATTTCCTAATTCCAAAGTCCACAATTCTTCTAAAGGACCATTGAAATCCGAATTACGAAAAATTCCACAAAGATAACTTAAACCTAGCCACGAGCGTATCTCTATTAGGTCTACCAGACGTTGAATAGGTGTTTGCATTTTCCTTATCTGTTCGTTAATTTGGCGCATCAGTAGTCGCAGTATCTCATCATCGAACAGGAGCATCCAAGATTCAACAGCATTACTTACAGTGCGGGCAGGTCCCTTGCCATAGGCTTCATAAGAAGGAGAATCCAATTCATCTACAGTTTCTCTAGGCTTTTTGCTCCAGCTATGACCACGGTTTGATATGTTGCTAATATGACGTCTCCGTTCCCCATTCCGTTTACTTTCAGGGCTCGTAAGGGAAGCTTTCGATTCCTCATTTTTGGCTTCTATATCAGTGTCATAAAATGCATACTGAAAATTTATCGAAACGGTTGGCTGCTCTTCCTCCTGTAGTGGGTCTGCGCTTTCGTGTTGAAAAGAAATATTAAAATCATTTGCCATTTCCATTTTTTCGTCCTCTGCGCAGTCCTCCACCAGAATATCGCCACCAATAACATCATCACTCTGTTTCATATTTGCTAGAAGCTCCTCGTCTAAAATGTAATCCATTTTTTGTGCAACTCCCACAGCACTGTTTTAGTGATGACAGTTGCAACATACAATTAAATGTATATAGAAGACAACTCTCTTCTCTATTAAATTGACCATCGCCATTATTAAAAACATCTCAACTTCCACTTTCAGACAAGAGAACATTTTTGAATAAAATTAAAATACGCACTTTATAAATAAAAAGAGAGAAGAGAAAAGTTGTTTAAAAATGTACCAAATACGGAAACTGCGTCTGCTGCCCAGTAAGAGCATGAGCCAGACCTGGGGAATGGTCAAAGCAGATTACACAACCATAACACCAGGGTCGGCTGCCGGATCTGGAGAGCATGGAGAATTAATTGTGTTACCCAAGCGTATACAACGTTCACCCACGGATCTGTTGCAATCTCTAGCTAGCACAGTAGGTCGCGATTCGACAGCGCCGCACTATAAATACCATGACGATCCATTTCTAATCCCCATGTCTAATGTGGCCAAGCGCACGTATGCGATGTCAAAGGAGGCGGGGCGTAAGGCAGCCAGTTGGATCAAAGAAGAGCATCGAGAACTATTTATGGTAGCGATTTATAGATTTCATTAAAGGGTTATTCCTATATAATTTATCTTTTTTCCAGCATCAAGAAGCCCAACCTAGTATAGACAAATTTTCTCCACGTTTAGTTTTCACCAAAGAATCACAAGTAAATGAGCACATTCTAAAAGAATTGATTGGCCAGGGCGAACTTTCTGATGCGGTGTTCGTGTACGAACTGCTCGAGGAAAATAGAATGCAATTAAGTGATGAAGTGAAACAGAGTTTCCTAGAATTGGTGTGCTTTTTTAACAATGAAGAGCCGTTGCCAGAGGAAAATATAGAAGAGCGGTGGTTTTTACAGAACAATCGTAGGCGTGACCGTGGTGTAGGCAAGTCATGGAAAGATGGAGATTTGGCGGAATCATTATATGCCACAATAGAACCAAAGACATCCCAAGCATATGCAACCCTAATACGTGGTATGGCTAAATATTTGCAATGCGAAAGAGCCTATGCTCTGCTCCAGGAAGCAAGCGAAAAGAAAGTTCAACTAGATACCAATACTTTCAATTCTATTATCCAAATTGTCAGCCTGTTAAAGGACACTGCTGAGCAGCGTTGGCAATTGACTCTTGATCTTTTACAACAAATGGCTCAGCAGCAACTGATACCTAATTTAAACACTCTTAATGCATTGCTTGAATGTATTAGTACATTTGGCAACTTTAAATTGGCCCGTAAGGCAAGCCTTCAAGTTTTAGCGGAATTCAAAAATTTAAACGTAAAACTTAGCCTGGGATCATACTATTATTTACTAATTATTTTCTGCCGCGAACGAGGACCCGTTTCCCACATCATTGTAGATATTTTAAATGAAATTTCCGGCAAAGAATTTTTATTACAACATCCGAAAGATACATATTTCTTTGCCACTGCCATGGATATATGTCGAAATCATTTGCATGATAAAATTTTGGCTAAAAAGATCAACGATTTACTGCATACAGGCCAAAATTACGATTTGATTGGTGACTCCTTTAAGGAATCTGTTTATTATCGCCACTTTTTAGCTTTGTTGTGTCAAACAGAATCAATGGAGGACTTTATATTGACTTATGATCAATTAGTGCCCAACATCTATATACCCGAACCAGGCATTATGGAGGAAATACTACGTTCAATAGAGATTAATCGTGCTGTGGAGCACATCCCACGTATTTGGTCAGATATGGTTATCTTTGATCACACACATCGTGAGAGCCTTTTGCTTTATGTCTTAAGAATTATGGTCGAAAACCACAAGGCGGATAATGAAGAACTAGCTGCTCAGTGTTCCCATGTGGCGTTGGATATGTACCAGAAAATTAAAGAACAAGCAGCCGCTGTCGGAAAAAAGAATATTCGAAAAAATTACGTTTCATTCACTGGCCAAATGCTGGGTGATATTCTAAGCTTGATTGTCCGAAGAAGAGACATTTCCAACTTTGAACAGGCCAGCGAAGTATTCAATTACATTGATAAAAATCAGCATAGTATACCTGGAACACCCAGCGATCAGGCTCTGCAGGAATATGCTCAATCCTGCGTTGAATTCAAGGCGCCCACTCTGTCTTTGTTGGTCCTACAATACGCCGTTGAGAATAACATGGAATCGTCAAAAATAGCTCAAATTATTTATCATGGTTTTACCCTCAACGAAGAACACTTGGCTAAATTAAAAACTCTGGTGGGTGAAATAGAATTTCTCGTAGAGAAATAATAAATTCATTGATAAATTCGTATATTGTAATTTTGCTAATAAATAAATGACTTATAGAGGTTACCATTGTTAATCTTCCTTGTCCTCCCAATTTATGCCATTATGTGGTAGATCACTGCGTATAAATGGCGATAGCCACGTTAAATACATCCGTGTTCCCAAAACCATTTTTATATTGTCATAAAGGCCGAGATTCCATCTGTTTGTGCCTCGTTCCTTTATCACTGCTCCGCGCTGAAAAATATTGGAATGGTAGACTAACAACAATAACGCAATGCAAAAAGCAAGCAGTGATAGCTCGTAAACAAGGAAGAAGAAGTTCATCCAGCTGGCATCAAGAGCCAAGCTTACTGCCGGAGCAACGACAGTCAGTAATGTATTCGGACGCCAATAGAAGTCAAAATGCAAGTGCCACACATAGATGCTGCCCATGATAAACGATATCAATGATCCTAATGCCAGGTATAGCAGAAAAAAGAAAAAAAATCGGTAATTGTAGTGTCCGATACAGCAGCCAATGAATCGGCAATGATTTTCACGCTTCAGAACACAGATCTTGCAAGTGTCACAGTGAGACGAACGTGGTGGAACAAGGACAGCCTGACAGTCTTCGCACTTGTGCCAACTGCTGCGCATCGTCGGGCTTAGAGGTGGTTTCAGCAACTCTACTACCAAGTTAAGATAAACAAATTAAAGCAACAGTATTGGAGTTATTAAGCTGTTTCTACTCACCTTTTATAGTTGTGTCCACCAGCATGCAGACTATCATATTTGCTGTCACATTGAAGAACAAAAAAAATCCAAAAATACAAAGAAAGAATCCTAGAATTTTTTTTTCGTGGACTCCAAGGCTTCCTATTTCCAGTAACTCTGGTAAAACCACAGTGACTTGAGATATATAAGTAACCGGCACAAACACAACCAATAGCAGGAAGCAGGCAAAGTCTGTGAAGCTTCGGGGACGCACACGGCTCCAGGAGCGCAGAATCATTTTCGTTCTTATATTTTTCGGTCAGTTATACTTTCAAATTGTATGTATTGGAGATTCTCTTTATTTTTAAGAAAAAAAGTTACCAGTGTTAGAAAATACCAATTTCCACTAGCTCATCCCTAATGAAATGGGTAGTAATAGGGGTGTGAATGACTTGATTTGGC
Organism: Drosophila emarginata; assembly: GCA_037075365.1. Classification (NCBI taxonomy): domain Eukaryota; kingdom Metazoa; phylum Arthropoda; class Insecta; order Diptera; family Drosophilidae; genus Drosophila; species Drosophila emarginata. The sequence continues at coordinate 10,516,300 of JBAMCD010000260.1, forward strand.
ATGAGCACTTTATCTACATATTATAAACTACAACACGACAAAGAAAAATGTGACAAACATTAGAATATTTGGGATATAAAAATTATATCCTTCTTTAAATACATATATGCAAATTACAGCTGCTTTGGCGCGACAAATGGATGCCTGTCTCCGACCAAAAGCAAAGTCAGCTATGATTACAGGGGGACGAGCTTGGTCCTCTTCAGTTACAGGTAGTCATCAAATCAGCGTTCATATCCGGCATGATATTTGGTTTCACATTGCTATGCAAATTGAGCCTGCAGATGTCCAAAGGTTTGCTCTAATATGCAGACAGACCTCGCGTTTGGTCAACACGCGCTCATTCTGGTGGAGTTTATATCAAAGATATTGCGAGGGGTCCTCAGGTTGGAATCTGAAACTGCCGCAACACCTACAGAAGAAGGAAATCCGTTCCAGCAGCAACTGTAACACGAAAGCTTTGCGTGCTTTGGTCATTAAGTCGCTCTTCCACTGCCATCAACAATTCAAAATACGTCTTGAGGTGGGCTACAGTCTAGACTGGCTTTGTCAGCGATTCTGCGTATCCTCTTGGCAGATGCAACACCAATGTATGTGGATAATGTGTTACAAATTTTGGAATCAACACAAGCAGCGATCGACGGACCAACTAAAAAAAAACCATATAGTAATGAAAGATTGGGAGCAACTTGTTGATAAAATTGATAATGTTTCTATGTGCCCCAATCCCTATGAAGGTGTAGTATTGTTAATTGTCATATGCAGTCAGTTTATCCCCACTCCTGGGGAATTAAGCTATGGTCATCAAGAGTCACGCTATCGCCTGATAGCCACAAGGGAACTGCTCTGCACTGATATGCGAGCCAAGAATTTAGAACTTGACTTTGCCGAGAACACAAAGATTAGCAGCAGTCTTACTGTGAAACATTCCCGCATTAAGAGCTACAAAGTCCTTCCATGGTGGCATCCCAATTTCCAGCGATTTATCAAGTAAAAATTTAATAGAAGTGTTTTTCATATCTTCTACTGTTGAAACTATTAACATCTTGTTGGTTATCTTATCTGAAGTGCCTTCGTAAAAACAAAAACTACAAGTGTTGAACATGCATATGGAAGCTTGTTTAAAATTAGACCACTTGATTTTATTTGAATATTGTAACAAACAAAAACTATTACATATATGTATAACTGTTTGGAAAATCAATTTAGTCTATCTAACCGTCACACCGAAAAGATGTTCCTAACTAATAAGAAGGTGCCAATATAAATACAGGCATCATTGTCATTTGTATAAAAGGAAGATAATGATTATTAAAATTAATTGATATTTACTTTTTATATATACATTTTTTGATCTTAAACTTATAAGCAGAAGGATTGTTAAATGTCGGATGTCCGTTGATATTTTTCGTTCAGTTAGATTTTTAAGGTGTTGTATCAGCAAAGTAAAGAGTATCTCAAACTTTGCCAAGCATGTCGTGTCCGTAGGGTTTCTTGCGATAGCTTCCTTTAAAAGCAAAAAGTTTAAATGCTAGTACCATCATCACAATGCAAAAGGCGTACAGGAGCATGCCCATGCGCATATCCATGTCCGAAAAGACATTTGCTATTTGACGCTTTTCCCTCAGTTGTTCGGGTGTGGATGGTAAATGCAGATCCTTTTCCAGACCAAAGCGGTTCACACTCTCAGGATTGTAAATATTTTTGAGGAAGATCAAAACAGAATCTTTGTTCCAATTTATTTCAAAGTGCTCGGCCACTGGCTCATCCTTGCGATAACACTGAGCACAGCTAGACGGGCTGGGAAATTGAATTTTGGGGAATTGAGGATCTTCGGTGGCATCACCAGCCAAACGTTTATTTACTTCATTGTGGGCTGCCCACAACCAAAGTATAGCCTCATCTTTATTTGGCACACTCCAGATTTTACGCCGTGAAGCCATTGCCTAGAAAATAATTGTTACATATACATATGAATATGTATGTATATTTATATAATATACAATATAACTACAATTGCGAATTATTTAATATTTCCAGTTGTTGTTGAAACAGCTGCTAACTTAACATTCGCGATGAAACCTGCAATTTCATCACGAACAAAAAATGTTCTCTCGTTGTTCACGTTGAGTCAATAAGGGAGTTAACAAATAATCAATCTGAACTATCCGTATGTGTGTACTTCCCCCCAAAGAAGAGAAATATATGTACATACATATGTACATGTATGTATGTAATTTTCTGTCCCCTAGCTCTTATTTCTGGGATAATAAAATTGAATCCCTAAATATCCGGTAAACTGGAATGATAATTTATAAGATTAACATTATTAAAGCTAATCAACTTATTTTATGAGTGAAAATAAATTTATTTGTAGAGAATTAGCATGTGAACAGATTTATTTGTTCGGCTTCGGGATTAAGCGAAATGCGCCGCTCAGCAAATCCAATTTTTACTTGCGCTACTTGTGTTAATTACCCGTATGATCTCTTAGTAAAACTTTAACTTAATCAGCAATTAAAAAACCACGGCGATTGGCACGTAGCCCCACTGCTGAATGCTGACTCACCTGAAAATGTTCCGAACAATCCGTGCAACCGAAGAAATTTTTGACGTAACCATGCATTGCTTGTAAAACCTCCAATGGATCTAATAAATCCTCGTTTTGAGCCGCCTGAACAGTCATGAAATGGAAGAGCGTCCACAGAGAGCAACTATACCCGCGCAGATGTAGACTGGAGCCAGCACAACCAACAAAATGGGATGAGGAATAGACGGGGCTTAATTTGGATTCAAGTCGCTGAACCTCTATTTCAAACTGTTTGCCCGTCAGCTGTTGCTGATTGAATTGCACAACGAAATCTTTAAGTTGTCCAACCAATTGGCGGCCATTAAATCCCAAAGGATTATAGCGATGAAGGACAGTCAGGAAACGCTGAAGAGCAAGAAGACGATCATTGCCAATCTCATTTATCTTAGGTATTTCATTGCGCAGGACAGTGCGTATTGCCTGTTCCAGATCGGCCTGATAAACAGAATGCTTATTTCGTTGGACTTCCTCTAGAATGGACATATCCGCAATATGGGGAAATGCTGGAGCAGGTGCCGGTTGATTTGGCTCAAAAGTTTTTTCAGCACGCGGAGTAAAATTTTTCATGCTTAGAACCACCTCAATAGCGCTTTTATAGGCTGCACTGCTATCATCTACGGCTGTGAGGATCTGCAGCTCACCTAGACGATTAAGTAGAGCTAACTGTTGTCTATTAGAGGTGTTAAGTTGAAATTTTTTCGCCACTGAAGCATCGGATATGCGTCTTACAATTACAGAGGGCCACTGGTTGAGATACAGAGCCGTTTCAATGGCCAATGTGGAGTTTTCAGGCTCGTGGATGAGAGCCACAAATTCCCGTTGACTATTCAGTCCTTCAAATAGAGAGACTTTGGAATCATTTTCTGAGACGTAGTTGAAATTTGGCCAAAATGTGTTGTTGATGTTTTTGGAATTCTCGGCCGCTACTAGACCAGCCAATAAACTTCGTATCTCTTTGACATTCGCAGAACTTAAATCTTGTCCGTATTGCATTAAACTCGGCTGAAAACCAGGACCCATATAACGCAAAGTAGGATAGCCCATCACTTCGTAAGTTCGGCAAATCCCATTATTCTCCTCCGCTGCACAATCAATTGCAGCCACAATGACTACTTCGCGCCACGCGTGCAATTCCTGTGCCACCTCCTTATAAATGGGAGCAAAGCGACGGCAGTGGCCGCAATAAGTATTGTAGAATTCCACAAGAGAGCTATGGGCTTGCTCCAGCACCGTACTATTGAAATTGGCTACGGTTAACCTTACGACTTGATCATTATCATCATACAGGCCTAATGTTTGGTCAATTGCAGATTGCTGCTTAAGCATCGCCTCGTATCGCTGCAGTGGGACGCCTGCTGAAATCGTTTCCAGAATAATTGTAAAAACTGCCAAATGCGACAGAAACATATTTTCTTGCTTTGGTGTCCAACTAAGTAGAAATGCCTGTTGCTTGTAGTGTAGTTGTGGAATACGCGAATAAGACTGACGATAACGTTTTACCGCAGCATTTGGAACGGTTAATATACTACAGTCGATCTTCGATATACTCAATAATTCATAAGAAACATTTTGGTGCCCTTGTTGATTCGTATTTTTTTATTGCAAATAAATCGATTTTTTTCAACTCTTATTATTTATAATGCAACAGTTTAATAAAACTGGATTTTTTCTTAAATACGTGAACGATCGAATTTCAATGTCTTTCATGCCTATTTCAAGCATGATACTTCTATATGATTTAAAGCCAATAAGAATAATAACAATAAACATAATTTTTTTTTCGAATATTTCCTTAATAAATTAAAAGTAAAAAGCATTCCCCTGGAATTTCGAATTATCGGGTATATACTGTATTTGATTAATATAAAGTAGTAATCTCTAGTCATAGAGATGGCAGCGTTGTTGACATTGTTTTAAACTGAAAAATATACATTAATTTTATATTTGCATTTAACTGATTTAACTTGCTTATTAAAAAGATGAGAAATACTACTATTTAATAATTTAATAAAGACATCGACAATATCGGTGTTTCTTCAGCAGCTATGCGCGAGAGATATGATGGGTATACACATTTACTCATCTCTAATAACAGAGGAATCGATATCATTGTTTCGTATTGCAATTTTCTCAAAACTTTTAAGCCATTTGTATTCAGAAACGGAAACAGCATTAAATACCTTCCGACAAATTTTTTCGGATTCTCAAACGGGAACTGGTGTGAATATTGTTTGATTTCCGTATATGGAGTTCTTGGAAAACGTGACACGAGTTTATCTCTAGTTACCTACCAACTACAAAAAAAAAAGTACTGCTTATTGCTAGAATACATACAAATATAAAATCGTTTTTAAATTTTTGTACTCGTTGGACCATGGTAATATGCGGCAACGTTCTGGTGCGAAACAATTATCAGGAGTTCTTTCTTAGCTGCACGCAATGTAGCACCTTAAATGTGGAAATGAAGATTGAGAGGTGGGAGGAGTTTATTGGGCACCTTAGGAGCGTGCACACAGACGAAGACCATAAAGACCCAGTCCTGGATGCGGATATGGTCGAAAAGCAGGTGAAAGTCGACGGTCTTGAGGCAGACTGTTTGGCGGAAAGACATTTAATTGATTTCCCCATATTAGCAAGCGATTTTACATCCGACGACAGCGACGATACAAAATACCAAGTGCAAAAGAATTCTTTAACTATAACAAAGGAAATAAATAAATCCACTTTATCAGGGAATACCCATCCGCCTCCTACCGTCAAGGTAAATGTCTCCCTCATTACCGTCCAACTATTTTTGTATCCCTGTTGAGAGTATGATAAAATTGGTAACTAAAAATGAAATCATTTTGACCACATAACCTTACGAACTATATTTTTATTCATTTTTGAGTAATACTTTTTGAGCTGCATAAACATTAGATGCATTCGTTTTTAATACTGTTTTTTTATCGAACAGTCAATAAGTGTAACAGTATGCTGACATCGTCACACCGAAGTTACTCTCTAAACATTTGCTTGTAATTACAGTTTAATCCGACCTTTTATCGTCGCAATCCACGCATAACAAAATTTATTGAACTTTATCAGGCTTTTCCTTGCCTGTGGGATCCGCGAGATTCGTTTTATGGAAACAAAGATAAACGTTCAGCCGCTTATGCGTCAATAATTGAGCAATTTAACGCCACTGTCAATGTCCAACTAACACCCTACAAGCTTAAGAAGTCAATATGCAGCTTGCATAGTCAATATGCAGCCGTTACCAGGCAAAAGAAGAGTCAAAAACTTAGTAAGGTGCCCCTATATTATCATGAGAAATATAGATTCTTGGCAAACAAAAATGAAGCAGGAGAAGGTATAGAGGATGATTTAGAAACCCATACGAGTGATGAAGAAACTAGGGAAAACAAAATTAAGGTAAATATTGGATTGCATGTTATTTAAATCTTATTCATATTGAATCTTTTGTATAGCTAATCTTCACGAAGTCCAATTCGCTGACCACACGGTTTATTGATCTATATTCCCAATTTTCGGAGTTGCACGATAGTTCAAAACACAACTTTGCCATTCTAGAGCAACGTAAGGAGGCCTATAAAAAAATGGCACAGATCCTTAAAGCTGAATTTGCCCTAAACGACCTAACCCACTACGACGTATACGACGGTGTACAGACACTGCGTCAATGGTATTCGCGTCGCATCAAGGGCCTGACAGAACTGCAAACTGTAGGCTTGGTCAAGGCTGAAAAAAGTTACATAGACAAGTGCACCAGCTTCTTGACAACTAAAACGTTTCGTTTGCAGTTGCCTTGCTCTGAGTGTCATCAAACCTTTAGCAATGATCATTCCTTGCAGGCCCATCAGTATCGAACTCATAAGTTAGGAAATGGAGGATGGTTCTGGTGTCCTCAATGTGAGACAAATTTCGAGAGGCGTTGCCACTTACAACAACATAACCAGCGCGTTCATATGGGCAAGAGTTTCGCTTGTTCTCAATGCCAGCGAAGTTTTGCTTTTGCCAATCAATTGAATCTCCATCAGCGCACGCATGAAGAGCAGCATGTGGCCAAGCCATTCGTTTGCGAGTTCTGTGGGAAATCATTCAAGCAAAAAATCCAAATGAGTAATCACGTCACGGCTGTACACACAAAAATCAGGGCCTTTCAGTGTCATATATGTCCCAAAAACTTCCTCACCAAGCGGGATTTGTCCGATCATGTGAAAGCGCACTTGAATATTAGGGATAAAGTATGCGAGATCTGCAAAAAGGCCTTTTGTAGTGCAAATGCTTTGGTTAAACATCGCCATATCCATAGGGAAAAAACGCTTGAGTGTAGCTTGTGTCCAACACGATTTTCCGAACGGGTTTCACTACATGTTCATATGAAACGTACACATAAAATTATAAAAAGCACCTTAAAACTGAAAGCGGAGAACGCGGAAACCATCGCTACGCAAAGGCAGCAGCAGACTGAAGATAATTTAAATAAATAGAAACACACAGTATTCACAAACAATTAACTGTTTAAGAGCAGCAGACCTTTAAAATAAAACTCCAGACAATGTAATTAAAAGCCTTGTATTTAAAGAATAATATTGGCCAATATCTAGTCAGACAAGAATCCTTAACTCTGTAGAGATTCATAGTTCAAAATATCTTTACTATATGATGAATTTCTGGTCGTCGTTTACTAAACATGCCAAGTGTTTTGACAGCTTCTTTAACCTGGCTTTTGTGTTTATAGCTTTGGTGCTATTTAATGTAGCTTGGAAGGTTACATTAAAGATGTATTTTTGGCCGAGGCATTTTTTATTAACAACCTGCGTACAATACCGTAACTTATCCAACGAATTTGTACAGTCTAGCAAGTCATAAGAACTTTGTACAAATCCTTTCCTGGTTTAGTTAGCGGTGCAAGAATTCGAATCTACGCCACGGAGAAAATGTACTTATTTACAGTGGAATTTGTTTTAATAAAAACTTTGTTGTTCAAAATTTGAATAGATACACAATAATTATTATTTAGCTCAGAAAAAATTTGTTGTTTCAAATTTCCCTCCTGTTGCCTTTGTCGCTTTTTAACACTATTGCTGCAAGGGAAGCAGCTGATTTTGCCCTGGATTACGATTCTCTCTCGTAACGTGCTGCAATGAATGGTCCTCTTGCCAAATTGTGGCGATATGGTAATGTACGGCTATGGCGAAAGCTAATCACCACCAGGAATTGCTGGCACCGCCTCTTGGCCACCACTGCCAGTGCCACAACAACTGTTGTGGAACGAGAACGCCCGCACTGCAATGTGGGTACCATTGGCCATGTGGATCATGGAAAGACAACTTTAACAGCGGCGATTACGAAAATTCAGTCCAAGAAGGGCCTGGCAGAATTTTTGTCATACGACCAGATTGACCGGGCACCCGAAGAGAAGGCCCGGGGCATTACAATCAATGCCTGTCATATTGGATATGCCACTAGTGAAAGAACTTATGCCCATACCGATTGTCCCGGCCATGCGGATTATATCAAGGTGAGTTGCCGTCATTGAGAACCTAGCTAAATTTAAAAATTATTGTTTTGGCTAGAATATGATATCGGGAGCTTCTCAAATGGATGGAGCAATTTTAGTCGTGGCAGCTACAGACGGGCAAATGCCACAGACCGTGGAGCATCTGCTTTTGGCTAAGCAGGTGGGAATCCAGCGTATCATTGTTTTTATTAACAAGGCGGATCTGGTTGATCAGGAAGTCTTAGAACTTGTAGAGATAGAGATGCGTGAAATGCTATCTGACTTTGGATTTGATGGAGTTAATAGTCCAATAATCTGCGGTTCTGCCTTGTTGGCGCTACGCGATGACAATGAGTCTCCCTACGGAGTCAAAGCCATTGAGGAGCTGCTGAGGCAGTGTGACAAATATATACCTACGCCTCAGCGTGATGTAATGGCTCCCTTTATTTTACCTATCGATAATGCATTCACGGTGCCTGGACGCGGTACAGTTGTCGTGGGGACAATAAAGCGTGGCACTATTCTTCGTAATTCCGATGCCGATTTGCTGGGCTTTAATCAAAACCTAAAGACCAGCGTCAGTGACATTCAAATCTTTCGAAAGAGCGTCGCAAAGGCGTTGGCCGGTGAAAATGTCGGAGCCCTTTTGCGTGGTATTAAGATCTCAGCTGTAGAACGTGGAATGCTGCTTTGCGCCAGTAGTTCTGAAGATATATCAAATCACTTTGAAGGTTCCATGTATCTGCTGTCCCGCTCTGAGGGAGGACGCGTCAAGCCAATGTTTTCCAAATATATTCAACAGCTATTTAGCATGACGTGGAATGTTCCAGCGCGCATCGATATCATGCCCAGCGAGGCCATGCTTATGCCAGGAGAGCATGGCAAGGTCCGAGTAACATTGCTTAGGAAAATGGTAATGACGCCGGGGCAGGCCTTTACGATTCGAGAAAATGGAGCTACAGTGGCTACTGGAATAATTACCGAACGACTGCCAACGCTTGATTTGCCCAAGAATAAATTAAACAAGGCGCCCGTTGTTTGTTAGCTATTAAAAACCATTTCCCGTTTCTTACTCATTATTATTAATATTTCTGTCTGTATGTATGTATAAATATATTGGAAATAAATTTTGAAAAGTGTTTCAAACCAATAAAGCGGTAAGAAAAATCGACATCGCAAAATAATCGATTTTACTGAACTATTTTGCAGCACTAAATTATTTCACGCTGATCCACATTGGTGAAATTTTACAGTTTTAGTGAGTTTATGTACAGTTTTGTTATTGTTTCTGTACCAACGTTAATAAAAAATACATACATACCCGGTGTCTACCAAGCCTGTCGAAATTACATTAACCATCGACACCAAAATCTCTTAAAAGGATATCAGTATATTCAATACACTTCCCCGTTGCCAAGATGGTGAAACTGACGCCGGAACTAATTAACCAATCTATGCAGTACATAAATCCATGCCGCGAGCGAGAGTTAGATTTGCGTGGATACAAGATCCCCCAAATTGAGAATTTGGGGGCAACACTGGATCAATTTGATACAATCGATTTGTCGGATAACGATCTGCGTAAGCTGGACAATCTGCCGCACTTACCGCGTTTAAAATGCTTGCTGTTGAACAACAACCGTATATTGCGGATCAGTGAAGGCCTTGAAGAAGTGGCCCCCAATCTGACCTCTGTTATACTAACAGGCAACAATTTGCAAGAGCTCAGTGACTTGGAGCCCTTAACAGGCTTCCAAAAGCTGGACACTATATGTCTGCTGATTAACCCGGTGTCAACCAAACCCAACTACCGCGAATACATGGCCTACAAATTTCCCCGCCTGCGGTTATTAGACTTTCGAAAAATCAAGCAGAAAGATAGGCAAGCCGCCCAAGAGTTCTTCCGCACCAAGCAGGGAAAGGATATGTTGAAGGAGGTAACTAAAAGATCAAAATTAATGGCGGCGGCTGCCGTGGTAGTCGAGACGACCAATGGCAAGGCAGGTGGAAAAGGAGCAGCGATTACAGCCAACCCAGAAGATATGCAACGCATACGCGAGGCCATAAAGCGGGCTAGTTCCCTGGCGGAAGTAGAGCGATTGTCACAAATCCTGCAGAGCGGTCAACTGCCGGACAAGTTTCTGTATGAACAGCAAACACAGGAGCATAATGGGAATGGACACAATGGTGCCGCCATGGAATACTAGCTGTTGTAGACAAATCTTTTTCATAAAATAATAATAATCTAAAATAATGCAGTGACTTGTTGTATATATTTTGGTTCTCTCTATTCTGTATTGAATTTTTCACAGAAAAATCGCAAGTTCAAATGCACACAAGTTCAGTAATTGGCTAAAAAGGGTAAAACAACAGACTTGGGGGGATCGATAAGAAAAAACTGGAATTTGATTTGGCTTAGCAAACAAAACTGAGGGATTTTGATGCCGTTTCTTCATATCGTTTAACTAGAGGCCGATAATGTTTTGCCTGCCATTATGGATTCATAATGCAATCCCGTGTAAAATATTATCCACGTCACTAAGAAACCGGCAAAAGAAGTCATGAATCCCTCTTTAATAAGTTCCCAGGCTCCTCCATAGGCGTCCTCATCCACATTCTGGAAATTGATAGCATATAGGTACACAATACCGCAGCTAATTGCTGCGAAGCTATAAGCAAACAATACACGTTATAGGAGAGAAGAGAAAGTCGCTATTTCCAGATGATATATATATGTAAGTACATATATACATATGTACATACACACATATGTACATATATGTATGTACTCACAGGACAAGGCCCAAGAAACCTTTGAGTGGTAGAATTCCCCAGATAATGCCCAATATTATTCCAAACACTTGGCGTGACCAGTAAATTACGTCCAGAAATTCATCCTATAATATTTTAAGGTAGGTATATTAAATTTTGATTTTGCTTAACAATTGGCATTCTTCTATTACTTTCGTTGTATCTTACCTTATCCGTCCACTCGGATTTTGTAACAGCACGTGCGCAAATCTCCCGCAATGTCGACGACGACTTTATGTTGCCGTTGCGTTCAATTGTGTTAGTCCTGGTGGCCATTATTAAAGTTTTCAAAGCTATTACTTTATTCTATTTTTATTAATTTATTTTTCAGTGCTGGACAACCACAATAACACACGCGAACTTTTACAACACCTAGCACCCGCATGGGTTTACTCCAACAACCAGTTGTCAACCCCAGTGATCAGCTGTTTGATACTTATGCTCGTTTTTCTTGTTCTGATTTTGCAATGTTCAAATTAACACTATCCGTTTTTTATTCAAAGGCACTTACTGGTAAGTCTTGGTATTTATTTTAAATCATTATTCAGTTTTAATTAAATTAGTCTAGTAGTCCAGGTACAGCGCAATGTCTCATTGACCTCCGTACGGCAGATTGATCAAAAGTGGCGTGGGGATCATTCCTTGCCGCAAAACCCAAATGCATTCGGGCCTCTTACCAATATGCCCGACTACACTTACCTGGATGGCCGGCCAACACCACTCGGGGTCAGTACTTCTTCAGACTTATTTGTGTTTTTATTTATTTTTCTGATTTCGCAGTCAAATCAGAAGAAACGTCTACTGAAGCAACAAGAGATTGCACTAAAAATTGTAGAACTTACTGGCGAGTTGAAGTTCGCCAAAAAACGTCACGCTAATTTGAAAGCAGAGGCTTCAGTCGATAAGCGAAGCATTTTGCAGAGAAAACTTAATCCCAAGGGTCATTTGCTGTTGCAAAAGAAGTAAGCTGTTGCTTTAAATCAATTTTAGAATAAAACCAAAATGCAAAATGTTATCTAAACATCGTCCTTAAGAAACGATAGTAAATGTTTTAAAGGTATCGCCATCACATGAGAGGTAGTTGCTTATTAGCCACAACGGGTTTGGAAACAGGCAGAAAATCGCGACGCACCTATCACACTTAAAAGTACTAATAGGGGGCAAAAAAGGAGTGAATTAATGTTAATTAAAGATAGTGACGCACTTGGGATAGAGCCTGTCCTAGTAATAAAGAGTGGGAATTAGGCGGAACTTGAAAAAATCCAATAAACAGGCTTCGCATAATAGATGCCAATTAGTTTTCCTTGCATTTGCTTGTAACAAGTCAAAGTTTGTTACAAAGCCTGTGACGGGATCTCGTTTTGTGTATTCCTGCCTGCGAAATTTTTAAATTCTGAACGATTTTAGTTCGTTTCGTATGTATGTATGTATGTATGTATGTCCCTCTTAACGGATATTAGGCTGGGCCTGTCAAATAGATAAATAAACCCCATACATACATATACATACATATGTATATGTGCATAGTTGTTCAATAAGAAGATCGGAATTAACTATTTTCTTCTCATCCAAACAAAAGTGCACAAAAACGATAACGAGAATGGTACTTGGTTTATTAAACATAACAAGCCAAAATCAGTAAATATTTGACAGACCTGAAATTTTCCACAACTTTGTGCGAAGAAGTCGCACCAATACTATGTTGATATTGACTTTCACACATAGGATTATTTTGGTTTAACAGAGCAGTCAAAAAGCAGAGAAATTTGCAGCTACCGAACGCCAGACACTGAACGAGTACAATTTTTTAAAACCAACCAACTGGCATATGTACATATGTATATGTACATACATACATACATACATATGTATGTATGCATGTACATATATTCATAATGCTTGTTGAATTTTGCGCGATTTATAATAAAATTCATGGTTTTTATTTTTTACTTGGCAAATTTCACACATTTTTTTTATTGTTGTTATGGTTTGCGAAAATATTTGCGTCGTTTTTTGTATGCTCACGATGTGGAAAACAACTACAGGACGTTGCTGTTGTTGTTGAGATTGTAATTAATTGCATATGTATATGTATGTATGTATGTACATATATGTATGTATTCTTCTTCTTCTTGTTTATTTAATTTTTGTGATTGCCTTTTTTGCATTTTCTGAGCCACAAGATCTGTTGGTCTTTTTAGTTATACAACTCCAGTTGTCTGTGACCAATAAACACACCCTCGATTCTTCTGTTTCGCCAAGGAAGATAGATACCTACATACATACATACATGTGTACGTATGTACAATACATATGTACATATGTATGTATGTATGTATGCATATGTTTTTCATGGGATGTCCCCATGTGGTTGGGGCAAATAATTCAGACATAAATCTTTGCGGTTTGAATATTATTTTTAAAGCCATTGGGTATTTATTTTTAGACGTCTCTTAAATCTATTTGCGACTTTATACTGATATATGTATGTATGTATGTACATATGTATGCTAAAAATCACAAAATTGAAGAGAAGGGTGGGAAGAGCGTTCAAACTAAGTTGTCGTGTCCAGTCGGTGACCACAGAAATTACCACATGTTCGGCTCAATGGAATACAATATTACTCATACGATACCGTCGGTTGATCGGACAGTGTGAAAAATTCCACTAAGGGAGTATAAAAGGAATGGGAATGATATCACGACGGCGCCGTATCTTTCCGTATTGCAATAAAGTTTTCCAAATTAAACTAGAACCATTTCATGCTAATTCAATAACATGGAACTGGACAAGAGGGGTAATTAGAGCCTTGCCACCCAACCAAATGAATCACATAGTGATACCAGGAGATTAGCAAGTATTCGCGCATGTCAAAAGGGAGCTAGAAATACATACATACATACGTTATGTGTGTGTGAAAGTGGAACCTGAACGTGGCTAAAAGATCGTCGTGGTGGGACTCTGAGTCGTGCGTTTCCTTCAGACTAGCGTCATAAAGGGGGTCTGGTTTGTAAAAAAATAAAAATAAAAATAAAAAACAAAACAAAAAACATTTCATTTTCACATTTGGGTGCGAATCAATGAGTATTTTTGTATATAAATAAAAAGTACTTTGGTGCTGATACACACAGAACTCAGGAGACGTTCACCTGAGCAACAGCGAGTAATAGCTCGGAAAGGATAAAAATACATTACCAATTTTATTGGATTTAAATATGAATCTAACGGTAAGAAAGCTTCCGATGTGATCATGAATTTTTACTAATTTTGTCCTTCGTTCTACTTAACAGAAATTATATATTTGGCCTTACCTATTATTTTCTATCATTGTCTATAAAGTATCACAGTGTCATGCAAAGCCCAGCCCCACCTTTGCTTATGATTTGGACAGTAGCTATGAGAATTCTGATCACTATGATCGGGATAACTATGATAGCGGCAGCAACTCATATTCACTGATCTATGGCAAACCACTAACTGGAGATCGACTCAAAAAACTACACCCTGGATATTACTATGTCGACGATGGCTACATAGCCCCAGTTTATAGTAGTACGAGCACTAATCAGCGACGAGACGATCCTTATCGTGATGATTCGACTTCCGCATTACCAAATAATGTGAGGTTTACTCCCATTGTACGGTACAAACAGACGCGTACAAAGCGCAAAAAGTTATTTGTGCCCAACTTTTTTGGCTAGATCCTTATCTTAATATAAATCCTGATAGCCACTTTAAGACCAGGGCCCGATTGGGAGCGTGAGAGTACAGACTGAAGATGTTTGTTATAGCCTAGTATTATTTTGGTTGCTGCACCAAAAAGTACCTTTACACTGTATGATTATTTTCTTTCTATAGATAAGTAAATATGCTTAAACCAAAAAGCTAAATAAAGTAATAACTCCCATAACTTTTATTTTTCGGAACAATTAAAAGCGAATCTTTCTTAAACGACTCCTTTGTCGAGGAGAGGTTTCAATTTGTGTATATATACATACATACATTTGAAAAACAACCAAAACCCACCTGAACCTTCTGTTGTGCATGTAAAAGTAGAGTATTTTGTAATTTACATCAAACTTCATAAAGTCTAACCAAAATATTTACAGGAAATGACAAAGTGTTTATTTTGGTAACATAATAGTAGCGCATATCTATTAATGTAAAGAAATTTCGATTCAGTACACTCAAAATTTTAGCATTGGCGTGCTAATTGGGCACTTAACAGCAGATGTGCGTTTCAACAAGTTGATTCTCAAATATGTATACTCAAATTCTCTATTATATAGTAAACTGAAAGAAATCATTTAAATTTTAAAGGTACAAAGATTTAATAAATTAAATTAATAAATGAATCAAACTTGAACTGGTACTCAGGCTTATTGAATATTGCTACTAAAACCTTAAATAAGTATGCGTATATGTATATATAAATATAAAAATAATATAAAAAGGGTTTTTTACCGTTTGTCATTTTATTTAATATTGGTTAGGTCTACTTTTAAGTGAAGTTCAATACAGCAGGTCCATAAAAAATATTTCGTCACTCTTGTCAACGCAACGGCTGTAAATAGTGGCTATCCTTATCATTGCTGTAAATTAAAGAAAATTTATTATAGACCAATTCCATATACATATTTACATGCGAATCTAACTTGATGGTAATGGAACATCGAGTTTGTTGTTCTTGTAGTCGCTTTGGCAGTTCATTGGTAGCTTGCATCATTAAACCAAGTCTCTCTTTTAGGTCGGAAAACGTGGGCCTATTACCTGGTATGGAGCACCAGCAGCTTTCCATCAGCGCGAACCTGATTTTAGAATGAAAGATCTCTTCGTTAATATTAATTACACATAGATCGGCCGCTCAAAATACATATCATCTGGGCAACCATCGGGTCGCTTCATCCGCAGACCCTGTCGTAGCAGTTGCAGCAGGTCACTGGGGGCCACCGATGGATAGGGCATGCCTCCAAGAGTTGTGATCTCGTATAGCAGAATACCAAAAGACCAGCTAGCATTAAAAAATTTTTTTTTGCATATTAATCGGGATCAATAAGCGAAATGATGGAAGAAGCTTACACATCGCTTTGACTTGTGTACACTTGATGTGTTAGTGATTCCAGAGCAAGCCATTTGATGGGCAATTTTCCACTAACGCCGGTTTTACGATAGACATTATCATGGTAAACATCCCGGCTCAATCTGGAAATAAAAAAAAAAGATAAATTAAAAGAAAATTAATAAAAAATTGAGATGATTTAACTCACCCAAAGTCGGCTATTTTAATGCTTCGATCCATGGATATTAGCACATTTCGCGCCGCCAAGTCGCGATGGACGACTTTGTTTTGGGCTAGGAACTCCTAAACAAAAATACATTATGGTGTTTCAAAATAGTTCCTCTTAGTGTCCACTTACCATGCCCACGGCCACTTGCTGGGCAATATCAAGCAAATCTGTATATTTAAGGGTATCACGCGTGGGGCCTTTGCATATGCCCTTAAAATATTCCTGATTCTCAAAGCTGTGCTTGTTCCTTAAGGATGCCTGAATCGAAGGTGCAAGGACATTGCCATCGATATTTTCAATTTCATCTAGACCATACGTCTTATTAACGGCAGCCAATATACAAATCTCCTGTCGGATGTTAGCGACGACATTCATTTCCTCTATTACTGTGGAGGGTATTGAACGGTCAATATCTTCAATTCGGGAAGTCAGTTCTAAGTCTTTTTTTCGAAGGGGCTCTTTATTCAGATCTCGTGCTGTGAGCTCCTGTCGTAATTTCCACTCCTCGCTGAAAAAAAGGGTCTAAATCAAGTCAATCACAATATTAATTCACTCACCGTAAAAAGTTTTGTAAACTGCCCAGGCTGCAGTACTCTATGAGTAACATCATCCGATCCCTGCATCTAATCGAATATCCAACTATGCCCACAATATTTGGATGTCTACCGACAGCCTTAAGCATTTGAATTTCACACTTGAAGGCCTGTACGTCTTCCTCGTTGGGCTGATCTGAGATTAATTACCTCATCAACTGACGTCCACATTTTAACTTCTTAACTCACCTTTTAGTAGCTTGACAGCTACTTGACGTTTTTTATAAACACCTCGTCGAACTAGCCCAAAGGCGCCTTCACCCAAAATATCCTGCAGCAGTACGGAATGTGGTTCCACCTCTAATTCATTCGAGCTAAGATCAAAGCTGCAGTCATTTACCGACAGAGTTGCCAGCAAACTGCTACCGTCTATTATTGATAAATGAGCTTTTGTCTCTTTGGCAGACATTTCCAAAACAGGCCGACATTCCTTGCGACAACGACTGCGCGTACAGAGTGTGAGGCAGCACAGCATGACGATGCAACCAATGGGCACAATGATGAAGAGAAACATCTCAATTAGATTTCCATTACTCAGCGATGGCTCTCGAACCACCTTGTTTAGGAATAACACGGACCTATTCATGCCCCCGGCCGTATGGGCTGTCAAATGCACCTCGAAGTTGGAGCCCATAATTTTAGTCCTTGGTATGTAAAAAAAACTGGCATTTCCGTTCACATGGTACTGTTTCACCTCGCTACCAGGATGCAAGTCGAGCACGTGCATTGTGTAAAAGTCCGGGTAATGGCTAGGCTGCTCCCAGCTTATGTTCAGAGCAAGATTGTCTTGTACATAATGCTCCTGAACTACACGCAAATTGATTGGTCTAGCAGGCGCTGTTGACCAAAATGTAAACCAGAGTTAAATCTTTTATGGTTAAGCTTTTTTTACTTACCACATAAAGTGTAATTAAAGTGATACCAGTCTAAGCAGCTCGGGGCCTGCAACACTAGCCACTCCACAGGACTTTCCAACTGATTCTTGATGTTCACAGATCGCAACCCCACTTTGTATTGCTCGCCAAATTTGATCATCTCAATGGTATGTTTATACAGCTGTTGCGGCTGCGAATAGATTAAAAAAATACATACATACATACATAGGTGGTAAACATTTGAACAATGGGATGTTTACATTACGGAAATACACTGGCGAAGGCTGCTCCATGCTAATACTATCTGTTGAGAAGTATATTAAGTCAAAGTAACAGTTGTAATTTGCAGTGGGCTGCCACTCGATTTCGGCATCCAGGAGCGTTACATCTTCGAGGTTGTTTTTAAAGGCAATCAGTTTTATTTCACCCATTTTACTCGGATTATAGCCACGCTTTAGTGTCGAAAAGGTCTGTTCGTTGGCTATTAGAGAGTAGGCACCATCGCCATGCACAGCCAGCGCTGTGATATTGTGTACTGTGTCCGGTGCTAGTTTAGGAATGGTGAACCAGTTTTCATCCGACTAAACGAAACAAAATGAGTCTAAAGCTTTTGTGTGTACTGAAAGAGTTTAGTTTATCTACCATATACAGTAGCGATTCCATTACATTGTCACCGTTTTTAACAGCATTTATTTTAATAATGTACATGGCAGACTGATTAAAACCATATCTCATATGTTCATGCTCCATCGAGTCAATACGAAACTTCAACTCGGATTCTGTTCGACAAACCAGTTGAAGGTGAAAATTTTCCTGGATTTTGTGTGGAATAATTGTCGGTAGACTTTTCTTATTACTCTCCTTACAGTTGTTAAAGCAACTGCGTAAATTTTCTCTGGAGGGGGAAGAATTCACCTGCAGACAATGTTGGGTACAGGCAGCGTCATTAATCATTGTCTTATCTTCAGTGATTTGGTGCATTAGAAGTAAATTCCCATGATTACTTCCCACTAGCAGCCAAAAGATAAATGCGTATTTGGCATAAAGAATGATCATTTTTTAATTTAGTAAACTTTCTGAATTATACCAATGGCGCCACCAAAGAACCTCCACTCGCTGATTACTTAGCTAAACTGAAAAAAAAATTCGGAGGCTTGGACAACAGTAAACGGCAAAATCGCTGGACATTTGTATACTCTTGGGAATTTTGATTTGAATGATTAGCAGTTAGCAAAAATGAGTGCCCACATAAACTATAAAGACGCAGAAAATCAATATACCTTTTTTGTTGGAAAGGGTAAAAAAATAACGAAGGAGGAGGTGAAACAAGAGAAGTAACGGAACGGGAACGAGCAGAAGGCCAGAATTAATGCAGAATTGCTTCGATTTCTTTTTCGGTTCATTTGTAATGCAAAAATGTTCTTGTGTTTGGGGTATATTCCTTTTATTGCTATTTTCAACACACGCAAAGTATGAATCTTTTGATTGGAACCTCTAAAGAACCTATGAATCCCACATCCGTACCACTTTAAATGTTCGAAACGGAGAACATAATAAAAATATTAGTTTACTTGTTCAAAGTTCAGTTAAAGACTGCCTTGATTAGGATAGGACTGCAAAGTTTTGAGTTTATATAGCCAATTTCAAAATGTTATTAGTTAACCGAGCTAAATTCCGTGTATATAGTTTTTATATCCTAAATACAATTGGTTATTGTAGCCTTAAATCAGAATCCAAAAATTAAAGAATTTGTTTGATTGTTTTTATCAAGTTTCCGTTTTCTTTTATGGGCATATGCAAAAAACCCTGGATCAAAATTACTTTGACTAAATTTTTAAATTTTACTCTGCAAAAAAAATACAAAATTAAAAAACAAATACATACAATAATACTACAATATGAATTCGAGTTCAAAACATTAGTTATAGAGAAAAAGAATACTGACTAAATGAGTGGGAACTTATTTTCAGAATATGTCCGAGTATTTCTATGACAACACAACCGCGTTTTAAAATTTCATACACAATTCTTAGTTAATTAATAGACAATACAGATACAAATATATAATGATAATACAGATGTATCTTGAAAATGCAATGTTCGTGGCTGTTTGCAGCCCGTTTGTGGCAACTTGAGTCTGAGTATGACGAATGAGTGATTGAGAGTTGGGTTACATTTCTCTAAACGTATTTCAAGCTAAATTTGAAGTTATTTCTATTGTTTACTTGTCATCACTTATTCTAAGCAGCAGTTAGCCCTAGCGTTCCATCTTCTGTATTGGTCGATGGTTGTGATGATTGCGTGTGTAAAATATTATAGTCAGACTGAATTGATTTGGCATTGCATCTACCGGAAAATGGAGTAGGGGTCGGCGGAAGTGTCTCTTCTGGATTTCCGTTGCCATTTAGTCTGCCGACACCGGTGATATTATACACTCTGAGACGGGCCTCGTGTTCGCGTTGCTGTTGGCGCAACCTTAGATCATGTTCTTCACGCATGTGATGCAGCTTGAGATCCTGTTCCATTTGTTCGAACCGTAGCTTCTGCTCATGCTCACGACGTGCATAATCGATCTCGGCCAGTCGTGCAGCTTTTAGCAGCTTAAAGAGCTCCTGTTTATACTTTTGCTCCATGTTGAGGATTGTGTCTGTCTGACCCGTCAACGCTGACGTCGTCATATTGATAGTAGAAGTGCCTTCATTCATATCTTCTGACATTACAGACTGTGCTTGAGAATGCTAAAGATGATCGAATCAATTTCGTTTAAAATACGAATAATTTAAATGTTAATGTTGATCATTTGATACTTACGTTACGCTGTCGTCGCTTGCCTCGCGTTAGAGTATCAGTAGCTGAAATGGCTACAACGGGCTTATCCTTTTCACTCTCCGCTATTGCAGCTGCAACATCATTGGTACTGTTAGTCGTGATCAATAGTTTGTTAGATAGTTTGGCTCGTTTGCGTCTATTGGGGGTGGGTTGTGCTGGTGGCTGTACACCTTCTGTTTGAGAGTCTCCATCACCTCCAGCAGTAGACGGAGGCGGTGAAGGTATGGCAATTGTGGGTGTTTGCAAAGTGTCTTCGCTGGCATTTGTAGTATTGGGCAAATGAGCGGCCAATGGCATGTCTTCATCTTCGTCCACATCGAGAACTTCTTTTTTCATGGCGCCTCCCACTCCACCATTCGGAGCGCTACGAGTTTGGCTGCGGGGGTTAACTGGATCCTTATGAAGTTCCTCCATAAACTCAATAATGCGCATGCCCTCCAGTGCGTCGCCTTTGGGATGCTTCTGTTGGTACTCGCGTTTTGCCGTGTTTTTCATGCTTCGCCACTGTACCTGAATTTGCTCCAGCAATCGATGCCGAAAGTTCAGTGAATTAAATCTGTGAATTAAACAGTATGAGAAAAGGCTGGGACAATACAATTTCTATGGCATACATACTGCTTTGTGATTTGACTCCAAGCCAGCCGTTTGGCTTTTATACTTTTGGCATCGACACTTCTATTTTCCACAAATGCCACCTTCGACTTAATAACCTCTAAGAGGAGTCCTCTCTCAGCCTCCTCCCAATTAAGAGAACGTTTCTTCCGAGTACCTTTTTTCTTACCCTTCTCTTCATAATCTTCAGCATTCTCATTTTCCACCCCCTCTCCATCACCTTCATCTGTGGTATTTGTTGGTTTTGTCTTTGCCTCCAAATCTCCAGTACCGCCCTTTTCATCGTCGTCCTCATCGTCTTGCTGGGGCGAAGACGACGATCTCTTTGCCAAGAGTTCCTCCAATTTCATTCTAAATTCCCGATTCCCTCAAGTTCCTACAAGCTCAAGCTTGTCTGTATACGACCGTACACAAATTTTCCAACATTGATTGCCAGCTGCCGCAATCTGACGTTAACTAGCACCGTTAAATACGGGGAAAATACAAAGCTATTAAGTGTCTATTAACTGCTTATCAACACTTACTATAAAACGAAAAAAAAAAATTAAAAGAACCAGCGCATTTATCAACACACATTACAATTTTACGATAACACTTTTATTTGCCAGTATTCCCCAGTGTTAGCTAACCAATTGGAGTGGGTAAGTAGCGAAGAGAGTACAACTTTTCGTAGCGGAAATTCAATATAAATTTTGCTTTGAACTCAGCGAAATGGCTTTCGGTGACTATCCAGCGGAATACAATCCGAAGGTGCACGGACCTTACGATCCAGCCCGCTATTACGGGAAAGGTAAGATACCTCAAATTTATGCCAGAACTTATTACGTAACCTTACAATGTTCATTCATTTTTTGTATTTTCGATTTTATATAATAATTCAATTATCATAGCTGATGTCCCCTTCGGACAAGTAAAACTGGGAGAGTTGGGGGCCTGGTTCGGTCGCCGCAACAAAACACCCAACGCGATTGCGGGGGCAGTGAGCCGAGCTTGGTGGCGCTGGCAGCATAAGTACGTGTTCCCGAAACGAGCTGGAATTGCTCCTTTCTTTCAATTGACAGTGGCCAGCATGACCTTCTTCTACTTGATTAACTACACCAAGTTGAAGCACCACAGGAATTATAAGTACCACTAAACGAATGCCGCTGCTGAACGTTTTCCAGGACGCTCTATGGGAAGGTGGGGACATCTCTGTATAACACCATTTTAAAATACAATTTTTGGCTTTTATTTTTGGTTCAAAACGGCTTAAATGAATAAACCGCTGCGAATAATACAGTGTTAAACCACCACCCCTAATAAAGTACTTAATTTCCGCGGCCATTCCGTCCGATATAAAGTTCCACGCCCGATGCTCGCCTACTTAACGTGTGGATTTCGCATATGAAAGGTAACTTCCGCTCACAATTTAGAGTTTGCCAATATCCTTGTGGGGTTATTGCCACACAACTAGAGCTGTCATTGACTCCTAGTCTATAGGGGTTGCCCACATCCCAGGCTCTATAAAATAAACATAGCAGACTCTCCTTCTGAGAATTACGAAAATCAAAAGTATTTAAGGAGAAGGAATTATTATGCTTCAGCCCCACATATGCTAAAACTATATTTTTAACAGATGATTCTTGATTAAAACCAAATATCCATTCAGCCAATGCCATTGTCCGAGCTGAGGAGGCTATGTGGGCCAAGCTCCCACTGAACTCATTAGAATTACTACACACTTGAGAAGCATTTTGGTAGTTCTTTGGCATAAGATAGAGAATAAATAGACCCACTTTAGGTATACAGCTGTAGTTGTGGAGAGCTGAAATACATTAGTTAATCAATGATATTGGCTTTATCGTATGCCAGTCCACTACTTACATGGTGGCTTGTATAGGCTGTAGTAATCAAATCGACTGTCATTGATCATATGGGAAAAGCTTAAATTCTGCGGACACTGAAGTACATGGCAGTTAAAAAACTCGCCTGGTTGCTGCCAAACTGTTAAGCGACTACGCGCATGCGTCTGCTTTTGGGAAATTGGCATATCTTTTCTTTGTGTTTTTAAAGGAGCGTAATTTAATGCCATGCCGCGCATTGCAAGTGCCAAATGTATGCATTCATCTAGTGATGCCGTGTTCTCCAATGTTAAAACATCATCTACAGAAGCGCGTTGAAATTCGCGGATTAAGTAAAATTTAAGGGGAGAAGAGTTATCCCTGCGGCACTGCAGTGATATGCTACCAATACATATACAAGCCCATATTAAATATGTAAAGTCTAGAAAAGACATTACTAAGATAGATTTGTGGTCATATCGCGTACTGTTGAACTCAACAACTAAATTTAATTAACTTATGTTTCATGGTATATAAATCGCTAAATTGATGCCTGCTCTGTCCATCAAATCACAATATTATGGTCAAGTTGAGTTAGTTTATTGTTTGTCTAAATAATTTGCTTTTCCGTTTGATATCCGATTGTATAGAATGCAATTAAATTAAAGCTGGAATGCTCGGTTTAAACTGAATAACGATTTATGTATGTATGAAGGATTATTTTTAAAATGTCATAGATACATACGTATTTTTTTGAACTGTAGTTTAAAAATGGCTATATTTTGACACATACATAAGTATGTATGTCTTTTACATATACAATTTTGTATGCAAATAGGAATGACAAGATAATAGTATAAGGCAATAAAACTAAAATCCTAAATGGTGCACAGTGTGTAGAATATTAGGTATTAAAATAATAAATTATGAATAATTATAGTATAAGCTATTAAGTAGATCACCTGAGCATCGTCAGCTTCATATTCGTTGTTAGTTTTAAGTCCGAGTGAAAAGTTATTTTACAGATTGAGATATAAAAATTCAGAGTTCTGGGAAAGTGTGTATGTGTATGTCTAATACCAACACCGATTGCGCTAAACAGATTTTTTGTCCCTTTCAGTTATCATCCATGAATGGAACTTAAACTCTGCGACATCAGCGGGCAATAAAGAGGGAATAACTCTCATTGCCCGGTAATCTCTGCACATGGATTGCAAACTTTTGCGAATTATATCTAGGATCTTACGAAATTATGGGCTAAAACTCTACTCTTGGTACGGTCTCGGATTTTCGGGGCAGCAGCAGCGTTAATCTGCACCTGTACGATGTCATATTTTAAACACTAAGTGTTCGTTTTTTTAAATTTTGGAAATGTTCAATTTTAAATTATGGAAATTGCCATTGTTTAGCTGCTGTGCGAAAAGGCAGTGTTTGTGTATGGACCGCCGCCACTGTAAATCGAGCTTCCGGAGTTGGATATAGTTTTTGTGCTCCGACGTGCCATGATGCAGAGGAGGCTGCATACTACGGCGAGCATAAGTATGAGTCCCGCAATGGCAATAGCAATTGCAAACGTGCGCTGCGAAACACAAAGGGCATCCTCGAGGGTCTAAAAAAAAGTAAAATTCGATCAACTGAGACGCTTTGGTGTCACATTTACAGGAACGCACCTTTTCCTTATACACTGCATCCTCATCATCGTTCTCATTTGGATTCTCGTTCTCATTGACATATAAGCCGGAGAAGACTTCAATGGTTGCTGGTAGACCGCCGTCATCATCTTTATTGTCGGCCGCTGCCGCTATCTGACGTTTGGGTCGTTTAACATTGCAAGTGGGTACCTCCTGACAACTGGGATTCTCCAGTGCACACAGCTGAACATTACACTGATAATAGACAGATGTGGTGTAGGGGAATTTGTGCGCCGGGAAGGTAACATTGGCCGCCAGTCGATCATCTGTGTAGTTAAACTGTCCCATTATCTCATTATCCATGGGACAACTACAGAATTTAAGAAAATAATAAATGTTGAAGGCTAGTGATCTTAGCAAGTGGTCGAGCCTGCTTACCCATCTTCGCCCACCAACCGTTGCTCACCCCAGCCTAGACCGTCTCGGACGATACAGTTAGTCACATGGAGGCCGTACAGCTGCTGCTCATCAATGCTGATAACAATAGTCAACGGATCACCGATCTTGACGTCGTCTGCTATCATATGCTCATTGTTGTATATCTTCATGTGGCAACCCGGCATAGGAATTTCATAGTTGCTTAAAACCTCTTCGTGGGCGACATTTACGTTAAGCAAATCTTCCTCATTAAAAGCGTCATCGGGCTGCTTGCCGAGCGATCTAGCATAGTCACGACGGGTGTCGTTACTGCTACTACGGAAAGCTTGGGGGTTTTGAGTTTTTTTCTTCATATTTTTTTTTGATTTAATAGCAGCTTCTCGACTTTTATAGGTACACCGTACATGGTAACCACGTCCTAGATCAGTGATTAGCTTTAGATGCGGTTGCAGTACAATTGTGTTGAAGAATTCAATGCCGCCAGTGTCCTGAAAAAGCATTTTTAAAATTTATGAAACGAGTACAGTGTTCCCAAAACTTTTTCCCAAGCATAAAACAGTCCTTTGTTAATTTAAGATTTGAATATCTCAGTATAAGATTCCAAAAAAATGGTACCCATGTTACAGTTGAAAACCCACGAAGTCCACATAACAAAAGACTTAGGCAACAAACTTGCCAAAATTAAGAACCCACATCAGTGTGGCTCGGTACAAACGCTGTTTGGATCTCACAATTAACTAAATGTTTTGGAATGCAGTGTAGTATAAATACAGGTTCACGCTCCGCTGAAGGCAGAAGTCGACGTCGTATGTTGTTAACCGTATAGTTTTGGAACTCCTTCCCGATGTTGTCATAAAATGATGCTAGACCTAAAACCAACCAAGTGTGACGTCTCAACATTGAGATGGCTCAGTTTCATCATAACTCAGCCATATCTCTAAGTACGACCTTGTAAGTGCACACGAATATGTATGTATATATAGAAGTTTGGATGTCTTCTATATGTACAATTAGGCTTAGGTCTCAACGGAATATAATAAATATAAATACATATATACAATAAAATATAATAAAATGGGTCAAATGTTTGTAACGCATAGAAATAAGGATTTCGGACCCCATAAAGTATATATATTCTTGATCAGCATTAACCACCGAATCTTTTGAGATATGTTCGTCTGTTAGTTTCTTCGCTCGATTTCGACCTTAAATTTTAATGAAGCAAGCAAGTCGTCCCTGCCGACATTGAGTATACCCTGTACCGAGTAGAGGTACTTCGTAAAGTCAATAACGATCAAAGTCGCCATCAATTTACAACAAAATTCTCTTAGCATGCAGCAACAGCGCACGCATGCTATCTCACTCACACCTAACAGCTAATTTTGCACTGAGCGTTTCAGTACAAAACGGAAATACGTATATCTTCGATAATTATTCTCCGATTTCAACAAATCAGCTGGTGCATATTGGCTATATTATTGCCAAATAAGAATGCAATATCTTTAATAGTTATTCGTTTTTTCCAAATTGCGGGGTCGGAAGTGGGCGCGGTAAAAATTTGAAACAAACTTGACCTGCCTAGACAATAGACGGATGTTGACACCAAATTTGGTTGCTCTAGCTCTTATAGTCTCTGAGATCTAGGTGTTCATACGGACGGACGGACAGACGAACATGTCTCAATCGACTCGGCTTGATCAAGAATATATATACTTTATGGGGTCGGAAAATTCTCCTTCTGCCTTAACCTTAATCTACCCTTTTATCCTATGGGTACAGGGTATAAAAAGAACTGTTGACAGTTAGGTTTTAACTGTAGCAAAGAGGTTCAATTTAACATCTTCTGAAGCAATACTTATTAAGTATCGGTAGGCTTATAGAATTCTTAATGCAATGATGTTTAAGATTTTAGGCACACATCCGGGGGTATAAAACGGCCATTATGTCATCATAGCACTTCAAGTTGTATGTATAAGTGGTATGTGTGTGCGTATGGGTGTCTATCGCAGAGAATATAAATGCAAATGGAGGTTGTGATTTTTATAAATATTTCAATAGGTTCAAACCGATGCGTGGGTGACACTGACAGGTTTCATCTTCCACCATTGACCTTCTCTTCAAAACCAACCCGCGCTCAAAATATATATGTATGTACATACATACATGCACATGTCATAAACATAAAAATATTAATACGTACATGTATACATGTATGTATGTATGTTTATACATATTCGTTACGTTTTCATGGTCACACAGCATCGGTAGTCAGAACAGAAATAATATAAAATGATGCAAGCAAGTTGTCACGCCGCCTTGTGTATACCCTGTTGCACCTTATGAACTCACTAATATGTATTTATTGAGTTCAAAATCTCTTGAAGTTACCATAAATTTAAAATGAAATGGACGCAAAATGGAGTACGATAGTTGTCACCGACTCTGTACTTGATTTCCTTGAAAGGGCATAAGCTAATGCACTAAAAGTAATATTGACAATCAATTTTTTACTTCAAGGTAAAACTTACTGAGCTCATCTTTTGATGACGCAACACAGGATGACGGCGACTCGACTGCATTTTAATTATAAACAAAGTAAAACAAAACAAACATACGAAAAACCAGCTTGTCATATTGATTTTTATCATTATCAACTTAGGGTAAATACTTTTAAGGTGGCGAAGGACAAAAGACTAATGCTCCAAGCTTGCTCAAGTACGAAACATATTTACTAGAGATGGATTACTTGCATATCTCATCTTTGTTGTGTGTCTAAGTTAATACATACATATGGTATGAATCCATAAGTATTATTTTCAAAATCAAATATTTCCTCCATAAATGCTGCACATAACTCAAATCTAAATTTAAAAAAAATGTTTTGAGGGAGTTTAACTTTAGTTACTACCTCTTTTTGATACAGGCATACTCAATGTCGGCAGGGACGAATTGCTTGCTTCATTAATTATGCAGAGGTAAAAAACTAGTTTTGTGAAGGGAAAATTTACACTGTAAATTATGTAAGTTAATTTTTCAATACATGTACATGTATAAATAAGTTTTATTATTGTTGGCCACGTCATAACTCAAGCTTAAACCAACAGTGTGGTTTCTTAGTGTCAGGGGCATAACCCTCCAACAATTCCTATTTGGCATTAACAAACATGGATATATGTGAATACATATGTATGCTTATACATATATATTTCAACTTATAACCGATTAATTGTCCAAACTTGGCTTATAATGAAACTTCATTTGCATAACAAAAAGGCAGAACAAGTAAGAGCAGTGAAGAATAAAAAACTTGTTTAGTGTAGACTATTCTGTACTCACCGTTTCTTTGGGCATGGTATTGCAGCTTCGCAAAGGTAGTTTGTAACGTAGCGGACCCACATGATCCCTAAGGTTGATTTATAAATTTAGAATGACGATGAAAATCTGCTTGTATTTGTTGTTTTTGCACTCACCTGTACTCGCTCAGGCATGTAGAGTTCTTCGAGAGACCTTTCGGATAGATCATGCCACTGAATAAGCCCGTTTCATGATTTGGTGGGGCATCTTTGATAGTGATAAGCATTGAGCCGGAGAGGCACTCGACGAAGACGCTCGGCACAGTGATGGTCTTCGGTCTGGAAGTCTCTAGCGCAGCAGCAATGGCATCGCTAAGGGAACCTTGAGTGTCTTCTGTAAGATTAAAGGAACTAAGTTACAGAAAAAATGATCTTTTAGCCATAAATTAACAATCCAGCATAAATATGTATAAATAACGAAGTTAAATTGGTTACCCATTAAGAAAGAAATCTCTTTAAAATTGTTTGAAAAAGAAATGGGGAATATCGTAGACTTATAGCAGAGTTTTGAATATGAGTCAAGGCGTTAAAAATATACTTTGTTTACAACGGTACATATGTACAAATCATTTTTTTACAGGCATTGAAGCTGTGGCTTTTCCTTGACGCTTAGAAACTGGCAATCTTAAATTTTAAAGTTTTTTAAACTAACTCAAAATCTGGGCTGATGAAGTTTGGGTTTGTGATATAAATCTTTAAATCCTTTCTATGGTTAGCTTCATGTGATGCATTTGGATGGCCTTTCTTAGTCCAATGACCTCGTAATCAGCATTTCGCATTTCCAACTTGCGTTTGCGTTGCAAACCAGGCGAAGTTGCACCCAGAGCCGGTTTTTTCTTTTTTATACTGTCTTATTCTTATAGTGACTTGGACGTTCAGAACAGTTGGAGAAAAGTGGTGTTAGTCTCGCAATTGAAATAGTTAACGACAATTTCGGTGAAAAGGAAGCATCAGGTTGCATCGTGCCAGCAAGAAAATCACAGTTGGCATCGCTATTAAATTCGTATCTTAAATATTTTTAACGTTTTTGAACAAAATATCTGAAATCTATAGAATTTATGATAAATTTTGAGTTAAACGATGGCTGACCAATTGGTCCAGGAAAAGAATAATGAATCCGATGATGTTAATCAAACCCTAAACCCCAAATTAAGAACGGATTCCCTTGCTACCGATATTGCTGCAGCGTTATCGAATGTCTGTGATAATATATCATTGCTCAACGCTATTGGCCAGATACCCGATCCGTGCTACGAAGCGCAAGCAGGTCCAGCTAAATCAGTACTGGCTTCTTTCAAAAGCGAAAAACTTATCTCCAAACTCCAGTCCGATCACAAAGTAAGTATGTATTATAATTAGTTGGATTCTCCTAATAAATACACTCGACTTTCTTAGCTAACCACCCGCAAGAATTCAATTGAAAGCTTTGATTCCAAAGTAAACTGGTAATCAAATTCTGTGTTCCCATCTTTGCAATGTTACATATATTTCTCTCTCTTAACGCTGCAGTCTCATTTCAACTTCAAAGGATGACATTCGATTCCTACCTATAGATGAAGCTTTTAGTGCTTTAGACCTAATTATAAAGAGCAAGGAAAAACTGAAATGCATGCACCCAATGAAACTTAGTATAGAACCAAGATTGCTGGAACAATTGCATGACTTTAGCAAATGTTCCTACCTGGTGGTTGTCGGCAAATATAAATTCCAATGTCAGCTAGCCGTGCTTCAGGTTCATTCTAGATACTTTGTACATTGTGGAGACACGGACAAACTACTCACTTTTCTGCCCATGCGGCACGTAACACCAACGGCATTTTATGCCGTTTACAATTGGATGACTAACACCAAGAACGGAAAAGCCAAGAAAAAAATGACTGTTGGACGTACTATTGTCGAGATAATCAGCGCGGCGCACTTTTTACAAATAGACGAGTTGCTTGACTTTTGTTGGGGAATTATGGATGCACCCCAAATTACAGAGAGCGTGGCTTTTGCACTGTTTCGAGAAGCTACTCGATTCGATATACCTGATTTTTTGACCATGATGCTTTCACGAATTTCAAAGTTTTTTTTAACGTTAGTGGCATCGGAGGAATTTCTCGATCTAGATACGTCTCTTGTTTGTAAACTGCTGGGAATGCACAACGTGGGCGTCAACTCTGAAATCGAAGTAAGTCGGTGTCCTACTTCAACTTAAACAAATGGATTGCTCTTTTATTTGTAGATTTTCATGTCGGCTTTACGATGGCTATGCTACGAGTGGCCCAAGAGGCGGCCGTATATCCTAGACCTGATGCACTGTGTTCGATTTGGTTTACTTCCGCCACTATTCCTTCGTTTCCTCCAGAACGAGCAGCAAACGCAAGTCTTACAGTGCATTTTACAGATTGGCGAAGTGCAAGAAATGATAAACAAAGCTTTTGTGTAAGTAATTGAACAATTGACTTATTACTAATTAAAAGGTTGTCGTTTTAGATATGCATCCACAGAACTGTTTTGCTGCGATTTAAGACAACGTCTTCAATACCTATTGCCCGATTGCGACCTACCGGAACAACGCAATTGGATTTACGACAGGGTGTGTAGCTACCACCACGACTCCAGCTGTACGCAGCGTCAGTTCTTCACATATCGGCAATTTCTTAACTATTTGGAATCGCTTCAGGAAATGGAACCCCGCTACTGGCAGAGACTATCATTGCTTCACGATCTCCGCATGTCAGTGGGAGTTGCCCAGTGTTGTAGTTGTGTTACCAAGTAGAAAATATACATATAATCCGATTGCTCTGTATGTTTGCATTCAAGAATCAAAAGCACTCGTAAGGATACGCCAACATACTACGTAAATTACTTTTAATATATTAAGAACTACGTGATAATGCGAAGCCTATAACGCTTTTAGACACAATATTGATTTTGGCTTCCTGTCCAGAATAGTATGCATACATGATGCTTATTGTAAATGTTCAATGTCAAACGTTAAATCTAAATGACGGAATGATAATTGGATATATTGTTTAATGTACTTGGTATATACATATGGGTTAGAAATCATATGGTTAGAGTGAAAGGCATTCACTTACTTCCTGTTGGAATTTGTGCCCCTTGAGTAGTCAGAGCTCCCAGTGTCTGAAAAGTAAGTGAGTAATGAAAACAGTATATTGAGGCAAGAAAAAAAAGTTGATAGTCGCAAAAATAATGTGCACGCCTGTTTATCAAAAATAGGAAAATACTTACAACCATCAGCTCCCACCAAATTATGTAAATATTCGTGCCAGACCTCATAACGTGAAAATTAGCTGTAATATTAGAAAAAGATTAATAATAATAAGCAAATGTTGCATCGACACGCGGTGGGCAATCGGTTATGTATGTATTTTCATTCACTCTAACACGTGTATACGTGTTGCTCCAATTAATTTGTTTTATACCGTTCCAATTGGTAATATTTGTAATATTGTGTCGATGGAAGAAAAGTCGTAAAATTATGGGCGTAGGAAGAGGGGAAATGCATACAAATGTTTTATGTTTGTGCTACAGAGCAGTTTAAAATACAACATGCCTATATGGGCGTAGAGAAAAGGAATAGCTGCATTGTAATTTTTAATAATATGTATAAAAAGCTGTTTTAAAGTGAAAATAACTGCATAACCCATGAAGTGAGTACATACTTTAAAATTGTTGACTTCTCGTATTTAAGATTAGATCAAAACATTTTGAGCGGAAAACAAGATTACTGCTACGCTACGGTGATCTTTTTACTTTGTACAATGCATTCGAATCTTGGATGATGTCACAAGACAGATACCAGGCAGTTGTACTCATTGTAGTTAACGAGACTAAAGCCCAGGGTCGTGCCCAATTTTCATCCGAACATTTCGATTGGGATTTAAATTAGTGTTGAAAGTGTCCAAAGATTGGAAAATTGGGCCAACAGATAAGTAATCAAATTTTTGATAGTTTCCTAGCAATTTGTCATATGACGGTGCCCCTAGTTTAAAAACTGACAATGTCTTACTGTTGAATTATACAAATGTATATACAAATGTATAATATGTATTTCAGATTGAGATTTGCTCTGGTTTTTCAGTTTGGGGCCAAAAAATTAAATTGAATTCAAGCTGACCTTCAACGGGCGCTGACAAAGCCCAGTTTCGAGAAGAAAAAATTACTCACATACATATGTATGTATGTACATATATGCATGCAAAGTCGATACTATTCTAATAAAGTGTGTTCGTTTTTCCACAAAGCATTTGCGCTTAGTTTCTGTTGGCGGTTTCGGAGTCGAATGCCGATTGACACACATTTTGATGATTGAACTACAGGTAAAACCACAACAATAAGCGAACAAAAAATAGGCCGTCCTAAAAAAACAGCAACAGCAAACAGTAGAAGAGACATACATACATATGTACATACATTTTTATTTCCTTTAGCTATTGGCAG
This sequence comes from Drosophila emarginata, assembly GCA_037075365.1. NCBI lineage: Eukaryota > Metazoa > Arthropoda > Insecta > Diptera > Drosophilidae > Drosophila > Drosophila emarginata. Next base: position 10,549,099 of record JBAMCD010000260.1, read on the forward strand.
ATCTCTATCTTCATACTTGCCTTTTTTTGTTACTGGAGAATATTTCTATGCTTGCTTCGTCAAGTTTAAAACACTATGTTTAATATATGTACTTTTGCACTATGTCTACAGGGTATACAAAACACGACTGCCACTTAACAACAAACAGTGACTATTGCCATGACTGACCCATTTGAAACCAGCAATGCCAGTGAAAAATAAGAAAAGAGGGGTAATAGAAATGAATGAAGATTCTAACGAGTTTAAAGTTTCGGTTGTGGTTTCCCACATAAAAATTAGAAATCTTTCGGTCTGAGATCAATCAGCATAACTGTGTGTAAAGCTAATTTCACTTCTAAAGAAAGTAAGTTGCGCTTGATTATAGATGTCATAGCGATTTGATAATCTCGTGATTCTAAAAGGCTGGCTGATGAAGAAGCAGAAAATATAAATGTTTTTACGAATCCTTAAAATAAACTTGCGTTGTGTATCAAAGTCCCTAAAAACCATAGCCTCTAATGTTTAAAAAGTTTTGTGTGTACATATTTACTAACCTATCCACGTAGGTGAATTTGTCTTTGACTTTAACTAACTGTAGTTCTCTCCTTAAATGCGTACCAATTGAAGACTAAAAAAATAATAAATTCACGTATTTGTGTATGCGGGTTACCGTCTGAAGCAATCAGAATTGTAAAATTCAAATGGAATAATTTGAATAGTGATTTGCCATGGGTTTTTTCTTAAGATTGGTTTAATCCAAGTGAGACGCAGATTATTAAGAACAATAAGGTGGTTTAAGTTGAATTAGTATCACCAATAGTCTAACCATGAACGGCAACGGCAATTTTTTTAAACTCAACCTTTTAAAATATTTCATAAACTATGTTAATAAAGTTCCGATGATGCTGAAGAAAAGTGTATCGCTGCTAAGACATTTGCCACGTTACAATGAAAATGCTTGCATTTGTATTGGCTCTATCTGGCTATCTGTGTGTTTAGTTACAAAACTTCAAAAGTGGAGCGTGGAGCTTCGAGGTAAAGATGTGTGTGTTTGTGTTGCCACATGTTGTGCTTAATATTGCTGTGTGACCAAACCGAACGCAACCACTACCCAAATTTGTTGCGTATTTTTCAGTAAATTTTTTTTTCGACGCCTTCCATTACATAAGTTTTTCTTCAACCGTGTTGATTTGCCAAGATTTGTAAATCAGATTGGTTGGTACTCCTAGAGGTCACCTTCAACAATCGTGCAAACGCAATGCGTAAACCACTTATCGATGAGGACTAAAAGCAACTATTTATGTATAAAATATAGTACATCGAGTTTACAGACATTAATGTGTTTGAATTTTATCTACCGTGCGCAATATTTTGCCAGTTACGGTTTTAGAGAGTAATTTTTGAGGTTAGATCATTGGATTATCAGTTTGGTGATAAAATGTTCGAGTTCCCTCCGAAACTAACAGAAAACTTGTTCAATTGTCACGACTGCCGACTTCAAGACCGTTTCCCAAAACGAACCTACCTTACTTTTAGTATATTTGTTGTTCGCTTTGGATTAAGATGAAAATCAGTTATTTGTTTATTGCTGCTTTCCTGGCTCATGAGATTGGGGCACTCCCACAAAAAAGTATAGCTTCAAACAATACTTTCAATTTATAGGTTTTTGTAGACTAGAGACAAGGACGCAATGGGTTATATGAAAAACCGGTATCAAGTATGTGATCCATCTAATGTGTTCCGTTTTCCAGTGCAGCTTTCGACGCAGCTAATCGTTTAGAGACCTTAACGGTAAAGCAGTTATTTAAAAAATTATTACGGGATATGTTTGGCTCGGTTGAATGAACTTTGTTAACACCTATCTTGATAGTTCTTTAAATTTTGCTGAACAAGTTTGCCAAAGAAGCTTTAAAATTAGCAGCATGAAGAACTGAATAAAACCCGCTATCTCATCTTCCATTTAAAAGATACCTCTTAGGTTTATTGTACAACTTTGATGTTTTTATCAAACATTAGATTGGATTTTCAGTTTTGTTTCAAGGTCACCTGAAACATTTTATACACATATGTACAAGTATGTATTATATAAACAGCTGGTTAAAAAACACATAACGATTTGCGTAAATATATTTAAACTTGTTGAACTGACTTTCAAAAAGTTCGTTGCTTTGCAACTTTAACGTGTGTTGGCGTTACCGATTCCATTGCTTTACTATTTAAAGAACGTTGCCGTCACTCGATCCGCCTTCACAAAATTAACGATCAAAATTACAAACGCTTACTTTATCTACATTGGTTAACTCGCAATTACTCAACCCGAAAAGGTGTTGCCTTCTACACACATTAACCAGTAAATCCAGAAAATATTTTGATAGTTAACAACCACAAATTAACCAATTAATAGCCAATGCATCATCGAGGTCTAGAAGTACATCCATTCATTAATTTACCATTTCCATGACCATGATGATGTAATTTTAACTCAGTTAAGAATGTAACATCAGTCAAAGTTTTTTTCTATTTGTAAATAATTTCTTCTTTAGCCTACCCTTATTGTGTATGCACACTGATGTTCGTATAGAGGTACCTGAATTCAGACAAACTTCTGTGTGTCGAAGAAAAAGAATGGTTAATCATTTTAAAAGGATAGATTTATTATAAAAGATTTATTAAAATTAAATTTATAAAAGTTTATATATAAGGAATTAAAATATGCAACTCATTTTAAAAATTCTTTCATTTTTTTCTATTTCTAAGTTCTATGTTGACATATTATAGAAGCCGGATATCTATACAGTCACGAATCTAAGAGGAATGAGAAAGGGTATTGGTACCTCAACATTTTATCCTGAAAAAACTCATACCGCGCCCCTAAATAACTTCCAACGCCCTTGTCGAAGGCGGATGTTTGTGACATGGCCACTGCTGACTGCTCATTCATACATACATATGTATGTATGTACATATGCCTAATGTTAGGCAAGCTTAAATGTCAAAACCCGATCTTCATTTTATCTATATTTGTGTAAAGATGATGATGTAATGTTTTGGCGAACTTGGAAAATTTTGCTAAGCAACTAACCTTGGGGAACACGTTTTACGTATTAGCGCAGAAAAGGAGATGACTGCGACCGTTTTCATGCAGAAAGAAAACCGCATTAAATTTTGATTAACAAGCCATCATTCGTCTCCAACTTTGATACCCAGTCACAGCCGCAAAACAGACCCCTCACTAACCGGTTTGAATGATGAATTTATGAAGTCATCATTGAGGTTTGCAATTTTGCACGGCAGGCCGCCATATTGAAATTATTTGAATTGAAATTTTTTTTTGCAAAGAAACAGAAAATGGTTACCCTTTAAAATAGTTACAAATTTTGATTTTTTAGGCAAATTATATAAGCAGAATATAACAAGCTATGGATGTGCTCTGATGAAGGGATCTATTTTTGTACCGCACCGTGGGATTGCATTCACGCTTCCTAAAAACACTAAATATCCAAGTCACTCTGCACTTCTCTGTGTTCCCCGTCGAACATAGATACATACATATGCACATATATGTAAGCAATAAAGCTTCCCAAGGGCAAAAACAAGGGCCAAAAAGCAACAAGACCATAACAACAATATCAACAGCAACGAAACAACAGCAAAATATCTAAATTTCTTTCGTAGCTGGGCGTATGCGTTTGCACGATCCCAATTAGAACGAGAATGGGGTCATTTCAACCAAAATACTAATAATTCCATCCACATACTCGTAATTTTATTTGATTTTACACAAATCGCTGTTTCTCTTTCACACGCGCACGGGGATCGGTCTTCCAAACGATCGCGATCCGACTTCGTTAGCAATCTGGCCAAGACTGAAGCTAACCATTCGCTCACTCCGACCATGTACATACATACGTCAAGACGGAAACACAACCGGTCTTAGCCATTGTGTTTTCGGAGTAGTATTTGAGAGGCCATTGACGAGTCAATGTTGTTGGAGAGCGAAGACTCTCATTGTGTGCTATCTATATAAATATGTATGTATGTACATATGTACATATGTATTTAGGTTTGTGTGTATATGAATATATATGTATGTACATACATACATATGTACAAATAGCTGTCGGCAGCTTCTGCGACATGCATGGCTGATTTCATTCGAACGCCAAGGGTTGCAAGTATCTCTCTGCTAAATTTACTTTTGTAGAGGTTCATGTATTTCTAAGTCTAAAAAGGGAAGCCTACATTTCTATGTAATTCCTAAAAGCAAAGAAGGCTTATTCTCCTCATAACTTACATATGTATGTATGTATATGTATAACCTAAGTTTGAATAGAACATCTCTGTCTCTAGAAGGGCATTCTTTTTTGTTTAGCTTGCTTTGGTTTCGCTTTTTTCAAATGTTCACAAATTTAGGTCTTGCATTTTATTTTTGGCTTCATGTTTTCTTCCCAATCGTCTAGTAACCGTAATTCTTGTATTATGGTGATCCAAAGAAAATGTAGAAAAATTGTTTCTAAACAAGATCAGTTGTATGAGCGTTTTTCTTCATTCTTCCTAGTTCTAAACGACATTTCCTTGCTTTGACAGATCTAGCTTAAAAACCAATTATTATTACCGTTGATATTCGAAGACACGTTAATCAAAGATGTGTATATTTTAGAAAACAAAGCACAATTTTAAACACTTTTTGCAAAAGCATTTTATTTAAGTTTCTTTTAGATTTTTGCTTATTGCATTTCCACCATCGCTTGGTATTTGTTTTTATTAATTTTAATTTTTTTTTTGTTAATAAGTAGGTATTTTTTTTTAATATGTTATAATTAGGATCTTCGTTTTAATGGAATTACATCTGCATATATGTATGTGCCTTTAATGTGTGGGGTTTAAAAAAAGGATAATGCGACAAAAAAAAACAGATTCTGTATTCTGACGTTATATTTATGTGTTTTTAATTAACTCCTTGTAGTGGCTAAAAATTTAGTTCTATAAAAGGTTTTCTTTAATTTATTAATGGGATTTTCTCTACAATCGGAGCTTTCGATTTTGTTTTCATATTCTTTTCCGTTTTTGTTTTATTTTTATATTCTTTTTTAAGGTAAGTTCTGCAAAAGCATTTACCAAAATTAAGTTTCAATTACAATTTATATTATTAATGATAAAAAATATGTTGAAAAACAAAAACATTCTGTTTGTACATTCGTATATATCCCAACACTACCGACAGTACAGTTGATCAGAGTCGAAACTTTGAGATTGCTAACGAGGACAACTAAGAAACAAATATGTATGTATGTATGTATGCATATGTTGCAAATAAAATAAGAATTTGAAGTGTTGCCGTATTTTTTTTTTACAACTATGCTTTTTTAATTTCTTATTAATTTTTGCTTTTCTTTCTATTTTTTTTCTGTTACTATTTTTTTTCTATACATATGAATTTATCTTTTTTTCTTGTATTGTATATTTATTTTTTGCTCGGAAACATTTTCAAAAATTAAGCTCAATAATCTTAAATTATTTTTGTTGTGGTTTTTTATTCAAGTATTTCTTCTTGCAATTATATAGGCCTTCAAAAATGATACTCAGACCAACCAGAGCAGCTAATTACAACGTACAAGTCCTGGCATTTAAATTTCTCCATAACATTATGATTGGAACCAGTTTTTGCGAACACTTAACAGACTATTAAACCTGCAAGTTTTTTAACCAATTTATTCTGAATTTTATAATAACATTCTAATTGACCACTCTGGAAACTGGGTATGATAAAAGCCTGGGCCTGTTTTAACTATTTAAGATTTCATGTTTCGTCATGCATTGTATTGTAGTAATATTCTAAAAAATGTTTAAACATTGCATTGTGTACACTTCTGTTATATATAGGTAAATATTTATGTTTTTAGGGGGTTGCTTCTGTTTTCTGCTGCTACTTGAAACAATTTACAGTTAATTACAAATATTTTGCAATTGTTTTAAAAAATGTTTAATACCTCATGCTCATGCATGAGAAGCACAAAAGTTTCCCACGTGCGTTTACGATTTTAAATTATTTTTAATTTGTGGTAAAGGTTTAGATTAAGATTTGTGGGTGGTTGTGAGTATTTTAAACGCTTTTTAACTACAGCGTGAGGGGTTTGTTTAGGTTTTACATTTTTTAATACGTAAAGTGAGTGCTGTAATTTGTTATAGAGTTTAGACTTGAATATATGTGTTTGCATATGCATGTCTAATTTCACTTTCTACTGATTTTTTGAGGAAAAGTCGTTAAGCTAGAAGAGCCGCTGCATCTTCTCTCTCTACAATTTAACAGTAAAGAGAAACATCTAATCCGAAAAGAAAATCCGCTAAAAAATGTAAAGAGAGACTTTTCTGTACTACTGCCTAGAATTTAGTATTTTTTTTTGTATGTATGGGCGTGTATCTATATAAACTTCAACTGTTTTTCCTATGTCTAAATGTCATCTTTTCCGATAGTTGCACAATACATAATTTCTTTTAAATATCTAGAATAGGTATATAGGTGTGTAAATATTGTGTATGTATGCATGTGGGGGTTTGAAATAAACTCCTTATTTCGCTGCCATCAATTCTGCCTACCGGCTTGAGTCCTAATAGTAGAATATTTGGCCGGCCTTTTGACGCTTGCGCTCTTCCAGCTTGCGATTGATCTCCTGCTGCCGTTCGGCCTTGCTGAGTGCTCGAGCCACATATAAGAACTTGTTGTCGCCTAGCTGTTTGCCATGTAAACCTATGACCGCGGCCAGCGCCGATTGAGGACTCTCGAAAGCCACAAAACCAAATTTACGTGAGCGCCCCTCTTCATCAAGCATTAACTGCAAATATACAAAGAGAGGCAGAAAGTAGAGAATTTGAGAACGTCAATGTTAAACCTTTATTCTACAATTTATAGTTATGCAACCGAAATATTTGGAACAACGGTAAATCTTAGTTCTGTATAGGTTTATAGTGTTTAGTCCGATACTTCATAGCCGTTTTAGTTAATTTCACTGAATTCCATTATCAAATCGATAGTAAACAAATATCATTGTTGTTAAACTATCAACTCTTGCTGAACTTTACCTACCCTTGTCTAGTGGGCATGCGCCAAAAAAAAAAGAAAAAAAGAGACTTTAAGAGCACAAAGAGTAGACTGTGCCACATGGTTTTTCTTTCTTGACTTCGTACTTTATCCTCACCCGCTCCCGCATTTTAAAAGCAGCCTTCCCCCACTCTACTTACCTTGTGACTGGTGATGCGCCCATAGGGTTCAAACATCTCACGCAAATGCTGCTCAGTAAACTCCTCGCTAAGATTCTTCACATACAGGTTCTTAAAGTGGGTGGCCTTTTCCTGTTCCCGGTCCCGCCGCGGTATAAACTTGACCACGTGAACCTTCTGGTTATTGCACAGCATCCCATTGACCTTTTCGATTGCCGCCCGGGCCGCTTCCTCAGAATCGAAGTGCACAAATCCATAGCCGCGCGAATTACCATCTTCATCTTTGGCTACATTGCAATTGAGTATGTTGCCAAAAACGGAAAAGGTGTCATACACCGCCTTGTTGTCAATCGAACGCTCTAAATTTTTGATGTAAATCTTGCCGCTATCCGGGGAGCTACTGCTACTGCCCCCACCACTGCTACCACTAGCCAATGCTCCACCCCCTCCAGCGGAATGAGACGAGTTGGATGTCAGGGAACCGTGACCGTGACGACCAAGTACTGCCAAATGGTTGCTGGCGGCGTGTCCGCCACCCACATGGCCTAGATGCCCAGCGGCCGCATGGTGGTGCAATTGTTGCTGGTGATGGGCATGAGCCGCCGCCGCCAAGGTGTTTAGCGGCTGCTGCTGGTGGTAGTTAGCCGGATTGCCACGGAACGTCATTGAATTGACGAACATGATGGCCGGTGGCTGTTTGTGGAGCGTGGTGGCAGCTAATAAGGAGCTGTAGTAGGTGCTGTAAGGTAATGCCGGTGCGTGGTGCTGGCTGAGAATCTTGACAACGGTCTTCGGCAGGGCGGGGGCGGTGGTGTGTAGTAATTGGTATTAGTATTGCTGACTCTATTGCCGTCGCTGCTTTAGTTGATTTTACAATAAAATGCAAATGAAAAACAAAAATACAAATTTCTTGTTGGGAATTTACTCACCAGATTCAGGTTCGAGTTAAAGAATTAAGGTTCACGTCCACGTTCCCCCTGCGTACTGCTTGTTCTCTGCTCTGAAAAAATCGTTTTTTTTTCTCTGGCCCAGACTCTTTTTCACAGTTTCTATTTCTCTCTCTCACTTCTTCTTTCTCGCTCGCTCTTTTTTTGTACTTTTTCCTGGGGCTTTCACTTTTGCTTTGCTCTTCTCCGTGGGGGCCGAACTCGAGTACGTGTTTTAAGCCAGTAGTGGAAGCAAGTAAGAATTAACTAATTGTGCAGAAAAACACAATTCTTGCACGGAATTTTTATTTATTTTTATTTATTAAAGAGAGAGAGAGAACAAACTACACAGTGGACACGATTTCGATATACAATACAACAAACGATAACAAATTCGATACTCGTAACGCACCAAAAACCCGCCTGACATCCCATGTTCGAAAAAGAAAATGTTAACCAACACTAAAAAAGTAATTAAGAATTATTTATTTTATACGATATTTAAACAAATAGAAAATTGTAACTTACATTAGCCTACTTGTATACTTTTTTGCACCATTTTTCGAGTGTTGCTTTATGTACTTAACTTGATTATTGTGGAGAATTATAAAGCAGTACGAAGCATATCCGCGAAATTAGTCACGGTTAGTTAGTGATGGTCGGAACGGTGGGACTATGAAACATATTTAATATGTTCTATTTTTTACTTATTTCGATTTTAAAATTTTTTCCTAATTCGAAAAACAGCAAAATTAAAAATAGCACAATCTATTGTTTTAATGTTGAGCATTGCTCAAATCGTGTGCACAGTATTTTGAAAATAATTGAATTAATTATTTTATTAATATTAATTTCCGTTCGACTTTTAACGCAGTAACTAAAGAAAAAAAAGTGCTCCCAGCCCTGGATCAAAAATTACGGCGAAAACACAAAAATTTGTGTGATGACAATGCGCAATGCTGCCCTATCAGTGTTGGAAAAAAAATCATTCAAATACATATTTTACAACACTCGCACAACAAATATCAAAAATGCAATAAATGTAGACGACAATGTCGTAGTTAACTAAACAAAATGCACTCGAACGATAATGTTAACAACGCTGATTTTCTGGACTGCATTCAACTTCGTCAAGAGCCCAATAGAAGTTCTCGGTCAACAACTTGCAGTTTTAGGAAAATAGAATTAAATTTCACAGGTGAGTAAATGAATAAATGACACTTTTGCCTTTTTATACCCTTGTATACATACATATGTACTAATTTTGGTCAGAAGTTTGCAACGCATAGAAGGAAGCATCTCCGACTATATAAAGTAAATATATTCTTGATCAGCATGATGAGCTTAGTTAATATAGTCTTGTCTGTCTGGATCAATGCAATCTCCTCCTAGACCCTTGGAACTACAGAGCTGAAATTTTGTACATAGGCTTCTTTTTGCTGCAGGCATCATATCTCGGAATCATCCCGGTCAGATGACTATATTATATAGCTTCCATAGGAGCGATAAGTCCAGAATAGGGTTTAACATCAATAACTCTGTTGTTTTTCAATTGAATGTCACTAAATTTGGTGTTTGTGAGTTTTATATACATACATACTCCTCAACACATTTACCAAGTCTTATCAGAATCGGTTTACTATATCATATAGCTCCCATAGGAACAATCGGTCAAAAATATAGCTTTATATCAATAACTTGGGTGTTTTAAAAGCGATTGCCACGAAATTTGTTATTTGAAACTTTGATACAAATAGAAATATGTAGATCTATTGAGTTTCAGCAGAATCGGTCGTCTATATGCTATAGCTGCCATAGGAACAAAAAAAATGTTTGTATTAAAAAAAATTTTTTTAAACTGGATAAGTTTTATATACTTCCAAATGATTTTGCCGAAGTTAGCTCATCCTTCTAGATTTTAATTAGAATTCATTTTTTAATTGCAGAGATGCCGAATCATCTCGATAAGAAAACTAGCGGTTTCGTTGAAACTACAAAGCTGGTGGATCCGAAAAGGCGGCTGGATGCACCATTTGGCTCGATTTCTAAAAATCTGTATGCAGGACAAAATCAAATTGTGGAAATGATACGTCGTGATTTTTGCTCATCGTCCGAGTGTGATGATGATGTGGCAAATAATGATTCTCACAATGAATCCAAGATTAAGTTTAAAAAGCGAGCAATGAAAACATACAGCAAAGAGCCAACGCTTTCTGCTGATAATCGGGATGATCCGGATGATCGCTTAAGTTGCTCATCTGGATTATCTGTGGAAGAAGCAGGAGGGGAAGAAGGGCCAAATTTGTTGACTAAGTTTGAGCAATTAGATGCCAGTAATTCGCAAAAGATGTGTCAAAATTTACAAAATCTTGGGGAATACCTATCAATATCCTACAATAATAGAGATACCATAAATGAGAACCAAAAATCGACTGAACGCTTTGATGTTAAAGATTCCAAGGGTAATCAATAAAATCCTGAATCTGTTCTTATTCATAGAATGACGTTTTTTTTATTACAGATAGTGCAGAGGTTCCGAATCATTTCGACAAGACTGCTGCTTCTGGCACCCGTATGTACTTAATAGAAAGTTTGCTTCATATTATTATGTTTTTTAATTTACGGTCTCATTTTGCAGAGTCAAAGATATGTGAAGATTGGTCAGACAGTGATTCCATACTAGCAGACTATACCACCGATCCCAGTGATGATTTGAGTGAACTGCAGGATAACCAGAAAAATTTAACTAACGCAAGTTTGTCTAAGCCATTTGACGAAATCGACATGCTATCTGACATTCCTTTAAGTGAATGGCAAACGCCAATGGAAATGCCAGCAGTACAGATAAATCAGCAGTGCAACGTGGCTCAGTGTACCAATGAATCTGTTGGGTTTTCTACAGCATCTAGAAAATTAATACCAATTTCAGAATCAACAAAGAATAAAGGATTCTTATTAATGTCTAGGGTCACGACAACTACATCGGACACAGAAGAGAGTGATAATAATACACCCCAACCCAAACGTGCTCAGAGAGGTCTCTCTAGAATTGTTCAGCCTCGCAAAAGCCATAAACAAATTTCATCTGATTCAAAAACAACTGAGCCAAGTCACGAAATTTTGATAAAAAGCGATTTAGCTGAGTCTAGTACTTTTGGCACTCAAAAGGAAGCTTTTAAAATTTTGCAATCCGATTTGAAGCGGATAGAAACAACAGAACCGATGTTGCCCAAACCGATGTCAGCTGTATTGGATATTAAAGCAAAAAAAGGTGAAGAAGTAAAGCCAATACATATTTCTTCAGCAAGTTCAACAGATTCGAATCAACCGACTTTAGCTAGTATGAATAAACGCATCTCTTTGGATATTCGTAAAGCTTTTCTAGCCTGTCAGCAAATTATTAATGTTTCAGAAGAAACAAAGGACAAAGCAGCCAAAGTAATGGCTGAGCTCAAGGCATTGGAGTTAAAAAACCAAACTTGTAATAATGACCCCGGTTCGATTGATAAGGGCATAACATTTCACACAGCCTGCATACAGCTACTTGGCCTTTCGGATCAAGCTACGAATAAGGTTAAAGAGATTTTGGGTAATTTGGAGGCGACAACATCGCAAAGTGTATTGCTTTGTAAACCTAGATTATATGAATTTAATGCAGCTTGCACAAAAATGATAAATGTTATGGAAGAGACGAAAATGGTTGCATTCGGAATACTACATAATGTTCAAGAAACAAAAGAAACTAAAATTTCTCACGAAGATGCTATCAATGGACCAAATGGTCGCGATTGTTGCGCTCATGAAGAAAATCTTGCTTTAGCTGAACCTCAATCAGAAAATAGCTCGGAGGAAGATTTTAATGGGTTTCTGTTGGATACATGTCAACAATCATACGAAACAAATGACTTATCAACATTAGGAACAGCCAAACTACAAAATACAGACGATGTTTGCTTAAGCGAATCGAGATTTAATCACACAGAATTCAAAACACACACTTCGAGATCCCAACCAGAAACAAAATTCCCAAGGACACCGCCATGTACACGTGATATACACCCATCGCTGTCCCAGTTGGCTCGTCGTTCACCTCTTGATGAAAGCACAAAGAGCGCTATCATCGGCCGTAGAAATTTGCTTACACTTAACAGACGCAAGCTGAATAAACGAATCCACTCTGAAGTTTTTGCCCAGTCTAAGGAAGACGTACCGATAGGTTTTTCTCCAATATCTAATCACACTAGCACACCGCTTGTTGATAGAAATCCAAATGTAATAGAGGCTGTCGTTGATCGCAGTAATAGTGGTCACGACAAGTTATCTCCAACCTATACGCCTGTAAATAAAAAAAAACGTCGCTTGGGCCTAAGTCGAATGCCACATAAGTTTTAGCACTAACATTATTTACATTTGTCCAATAACCGCTGGTTGGTTACTTAGCCTTATTAATGGAAATTAGTTCTTTTTGTTAAGCATTTAAAAAAACTGAAAATTCAGCTTATTGCTCATAGTTGTTTTTGGATGAAAAAGATTTAGCATGTACATACATACAAATTAAAAAAAAAAACAATGCCTGAAAAAATAGGTCTTTTGCTTTGTTAATTGATAAATATGATAACAAAATTTGTATTTTAATTATGATATTACGAAGAAAAATTGTAATGTATATGCTTTAAATATCACTTCAAATATTAAAGGATTTGGTCAATTAACTGTAAAAACAGTTGCATGAAAATTAATTCTAATTCTTAATTGATCAAAATTAAGAAAAACTTAGATTCATAAACTGCGTGACTCTTTGGGGAATGACAAAAATCTGAAGGGTGTCTATTTCGCCGAAAACCAATGTCACATAGTTTATTAAGAATTTTTAAAATATTGAAGATTTACAGAATGTAGTTTTCTTTTAATGTATATTTTTTTTTCAGTGTAGACAGGGCTGTCACAACTACTTATTTTTGATACAGAAAACTGGAGTTTAGCTTTCTGGCAACACTGTCGTCATTGGTAAGAAGAACAGTAAAATAAGTGAATTAAAACGAAAAATAAACATATACACATAAGTAAGTGCTTTTAAATCCTACATATGTAGCTTCTTGCATTTATACGTTGATTTCTTCACAAATGGATTTGAGAACAACAACAGATACATGTACATAAGGATTAGAAGGATGTTTACATTTTCAGTAAAATTATGCTCTTGCAGAATGTGATGTTGTTTATGTAGAACATCTTTGATACATACATATGTACATATGTATGTATGTATATATACGTATATGTACGTATGTATGTACATATGTGCCAAGGATCTTGCAACACAACTGGAGTAGTTTCCAATCTTGATAGTATCAAACTCTTTATTAACCCTCCTTCATATTTTCGCCTTTCCCTGTAGGTACATACATACATACATATGTATGTATGTACATATGTAAGTTTAAAGTTTTTTTTAGTCGTCTTTGTAAAATTTGTAGTTCTTGATTTTTGCTTTTTTTTAAAAAACAGCAGATATGTACATATGTATATATATACCTATACATACATACATATGTATATGAAAGAGACGGTTACGATCAGTAGCGATGATTACGACGGGCTTTCGTTTTTGCTTCACAAATGAATTAGTCGCAGTTCAGTACATTTTGCTTTTAAAATAAATAAAATTTATTTGTTATCATATGCTTGTGGCCGGTTCATCCAAATAGACACGTCATCTTTGTTTTAGAAAGCAATCTCTACTGTTATTATGGCTGATGAGGATGCCTGTCAGTGCGTTTGGTCGCATGAATATGCTATGCAAAGGTTAATAAATTTTGTAAGTAAAACTTTATCCATGCCATGCTAAAATAATAAAATATAAGATATTATTGTACATACATATATACAGATTCGCCAAACCCAAAATGCTTGCACAGATACCGAATGCTACGATGGTAAGTTCCGAACATCTCCAAATTTTTCCAGCTATAGTTGCCTTCCTTCATAGTTAGCGCACGTGTGGCCCAACCCGCTGAAACTAGTAGTGACAGTTTTACTATCGCAGTTGGATTCATGATCCTGGCAATGCTTATGTACGTCATGAATCCGAGCACTTGGGGCCAATGGAGCAACGCTACCAAGCGCAATCGTGATGATAGGAACAACCATGGCGGTTCTCCGCCACCACCACAGTCACCACCGCCTTCCGCTGCAAATTAAATTGGAGGCTGTCCGGGTGTCGCTTTTCTTCATAATCATTTGCATTTTCGTTTGGGAATGATATTATTTTGAAAGGTCAAAGAGAAAATATTTGGAAAAGCAATTTTAATTAATTTATGCCGGAAATTAAATTTATGCATATATATTAAAGCCACCAACATTTTGTATAATTGACAGAAGGAAACAGTTGCTGGTAAAATGTATAATTTATTAGAATCCACAGGTAAACAGAGCAAGTAATGCCAATTTTGGCATACTTACTCAATCTACTATTAAAAAAACAGTCGACATATCAGCAATCGTTTTCTTTTTGCATATATACAATACTCTATCAAATTTGGGACATACCAGATAAAACTAAATGTTGAACATATATGATGTGGCATATACTTTTAAATTGATACACAAACAAGTTTTCAAAAGAATTTATATAAATTATTAACAAGTTCTTTTTTGTATAATTCCATGCATTGACATTGTTGGCATATAAATATTAGATATATTAATGTTTTTACTCCCATATATAATTTTAATATTAACACACACTCGATTCCGATATATACTAAGGCTCAATCAGTAAGTCAACCATTAAACTGGTGCAGTTATGTGCAATCTCTTATATTGGCAAATAAATGTTAAAAACGTTCAATCTTTCATTAGTCATCATCGTTTTGTAGCTTGGTCATTTTTTCACGCACATTTCTCAGTAAATCCTTCATTCGTTCATATTTGCCTGTGGAGTCAGGTAAATTTTCAAAGTTGATCACATCGCTAACGCCAACCTTGAAGTTGTCACCAATTGGTAATTTGTCATAGATGGAGAATTGGATGATAGGTGTACCCTCGTAGGAGGCCTTTAACGAGTTCGGCGTGACTTCTGAGGTTTTAGGAGTTTGCGTTGTTGCATTAGAGCCCAGTTGCTGTAGTAAAAGTTCTTGCTGTGCTGTCAAGTCTTCTAACGTAGGCGATGTTAATCGCCTTGTGTGTTCTTTTTCCTTTAATGGCAATGGTTCAGTATTTTCTTTTTTTGTTGTCGGAGGATCCTCAGAATCATCGATTATTTCCATATCATGTTGAATGCAATTAGTGCTGTCCTTGGAAGGCTCAATGCAAAAGCTTATGCTTTCGTTAGTAAGAGATGGCAAGTTTAGCAATTTTTTGCGTTTGTAGCCTTTGATAACATTATCTCCTAGTGATTTAACGAAGTTTTCCTTAAGCTGAGACTCGTTAAAACGGGGCACATTATGATGTTGAAAGTCCTTTAGTAAAAATTATTTACCTTTAGTTAATTATCTCTTAAAATCGTATAATAAACTTACATCAAAAAACTTGCCACTTGGTTGTACATTGAAGCCAGGAAAGTCGACGATTTTACTTAAATCATACTTAAATGATTCGGCCTCTCCATCTTCATCGTCCGACTTTAACACCGCGCTGCCCTGCAAAAAGCAAATTCAATTCATGAAACAAAACAAATCGAGTATACTCACATCTGCATTAAAAAGTGTGATGCCCGATCCCTGTATCTTGGCTTCTTCGAGCCAGGCTGGTGGATATCCGAGAACACGGAGACGGTAAAAAATGAACGGCAATTCGCCACGACCGTAGCCCATTGCATGGCGCGTCTTAGTAGTTATGCGACCAGCTCGAATATGGCCAAAACGTTGCTCCGTATCTACATGATAGCGTTCTGCGCGATTGTTGATCTTTTTACGCGCTCGTTGTATCCTTGAGTTGTTTCGTGGCCGAGAGCATTCACGAAGCGAATGATCTGAGTCGCCGCAGTTAAAACAAGAAGCCTGCAATTTCGGTCGAAAGCATTTATTTACAGCTTCGGCCTTGAGCCTTTTTCGTATTGGTGTTTTCTCATCTAGCACTTCAACCTGGCAACGTTTGTACGATGGAATCTGAGCTGCGTTTAGTTTGGATGCTGGTACGGTGTCGATTAGAAAGAGGTCTTGCTCCACATTACAATGATTACCATCCTGTATATCGAATGTAGATTGCTCATCCTGGGTGAGCTCTTGGGCTTCAATACTTAAGTTTAGCGCGTTAGCTTTAAAAACTAAACGCTGATCTCCAAAAGCCCCACTCAACACTTCAACTAAGCGCTCCTCCAGCCTGCTATAGTCCAAACCATTCTGAAACTTTATCTCAAACATAGGAGTAATACTACTCCTATCCTTGATGTGGCTGTGCTGTGCTTTCTCGCGTGTCTTGAAAAATAAAATTGAAAGCAATATACATAAGTAGAAATTACAGGTCGCTGTTTCTAATTTAAATAATATAAAACGTCCTATTTTTAAGTTCATTACCTCATTGTATAAACATGAGAAATCTTCCTGCAACTCTCCATCTTCTACATCCACGCGCTTAGAAACATCGGGTGTCTTAACGCTATACATCTCGAACCAGTCGGATATTTTTTATAATTTTATATTTTATGAGGACAATCTCGCTACTCTTCTTAGACGAATGCTTAAGTTTTATATTAAACAGTTGCCCATATTTTCCAACACTTGCCAATAGAAAATTAACTAGCACTACTGCAGTGACTCAAAATGAGCAGCAAAAGGGCATATTAATTTTCATTAATGGTTTGCAACGCAATCAACTAAATATTTGTTGTATACATACATACATATGTACATATGTACATAAATACATAAGTATGTAAAACGTGATCAGCACAACGTACTTTATATATTTTATAAACCATGTTAGGATATGGTTATCGATTTGGCTGACTCTTTAAAATGTTTATTTAAATCGGCCTTTTGGTTGGGTAGGGATCTCATGCAATAAACGCATATCTGGCGTAGACGTAATTATTTGTTTTCTTTAATGATGGTCATTGTCAGAAAATTGGTACGCGTCTATCCATACTTCATTCCTTCGTCGCCTACGCGGCGTATGCGCACTTTCAATAAGCTTTTCCAATAGATGATGAAGATGAAGGTCTATCTACCCAGCATGCCATTTGAACATTAATACGCTGCAGCAGGAAAATAATATGAGCAATAAGGCATTCTAATCAGCAGACTTAATCATAATCATATGACTACAACAGACACCACCATATAATATTCCCATCAAAATGTGTAACATTGAAGAAAATAATCGTATAATTTATACAGTTTTACCATTTGTATCTGTCTTTGCCTTGTCTTGGGGCGCTTTGTAATCAGCAACAGCAGAGCCAATTTTAACCGCGCATTATGCAAAAGGACAACAACCAACCCCAGTATCAAGCCAAGCTAGAGCAGCGAACTGAAATGTTGTATAAAAGGAACATGGCCAGAAGTTTTGCAACCATTTTGGCATAGTTTGCAGGACTTTAAATACAATTTTACTTGGTGTGTGAAAAACGCAAGTGGCAAATACTAGTTAAAATGGTAAGTTTAAATTTTAACTGTAAAAGAATCCTTATATTTCCAAGCACCAGTCAAAAAGACCTTGACATTTGTGTCTAAAAATTTGAAATGGCTATTTTCGGATCGCAATGCGATCGTCTTGTTAATTTCCATTTCTCGCATTTCTCTTTTATTTTGTTGAATTACAGCAGTTATATCTGGTTTTTGTCACGAATTTAGCTATAGTCGCAGAGTCTGCAGTTCATTTACGTTGATCTTTTTCCCACCGACGTACCCTGATTTTCTCATCTTCATTATCGAATTTGTCTCGTATTTTAGTATTTCCTTACAATATAGTTTTCGTTATTTTTATATTTTTTTTGCGTGTGCTTAGGTCATTAAGCTAGCATGGGCATGAGGTCTGACAATTAGCGCCATTCTTATTGCATTTACTAACTGTCTACAGCATACATATGTACATGTACATACATACATATATGTCGCTACTAACCGTTATCGCTATAGAATGGAATATGTTTCAAGAGCTTTGGTTTAATAAAGCAATAGTTAACTTTTTAAACATTCCGTAACGCACTGTGTTAGTGCCTTACTGTCTGTCTGCCTGAATTCAATTTCGGATTATTAAATCATACTTGTGCAATATTAGAAGTTGGTTGCACCCTCTACTTCAACGTATACGTAATATAAATTCTTTGGTCTCCGGCTATTTACTACAAAATATGCATACATACCTATATTCATATATGTATGTATAAGTACATACATATGTACATATACATATATTTATATTTTGTACAGGATTAAAATTTCTTAAACACGACCGCAAAGTTCCTTTCCCAAGAAAAACCCAAGAGGTCAAGACGCCCGTTGGGATTCGTTACACGAAAATTTGGCTCATACAATGACCGATAGAAAACCCTGCCGAGCCTGCACATGCAGAGAGATCTTTTTAGATCTCTCGGACATATGTATGTACGTTCATACATAGATGTGTACTTATGTATGTATGTACATACATATGTACATATGTATGTAGGTATATTTATAAACAGGCAGAGAGCAAAGCGCAAGCGCAATGTTCGTAAATCTAATTCTAAACAAACTGACAATTTATACATACATACATAGGCATACATGTATGTATGTATGTACATATGTATAAAAGTATTAGCTAATAGCTATACATATATGTATACAAATGTATGTATGTATGTACATACATACATATACATACATATGTATATACATACATACCTCTAAGCTTTGATTCTGGCTCTACCGCTGAGTGTACTTGTTTATTTCGATAAGGCAAACGGAAGCGGTCAATAAATTTGCAATCTTTACTGACTTTTTAATATCCATTGAAGAATAATTCATTGATATCCAAATAACTCAATTGTATTTAAACTATTTATTTAGAGCTTGGGGGTGATCGTAAAGTTTACGTTTTTACACTCACATGACTTTTTCTTTTAAGTATGCACAATCACACATACAATGTATGTACACACACAGATACATACATACATACATACATATGTGTATATTATGTTGTGCCAGGGACGGATAGATTGGGGGTCCGGTCAGTCAAAGCAACGTGAGTGAAAATTGCAATATGTATGAAATCATTAATCAGTGTCTGTAAACTTTTTCAGTATCCGTCCCTGTTATAAACCAATGAAGTTCTCGGTGAACGCGAGCGAAATTTATTTACATATGTACATATGTATGTATATAAGTACATATACATATACATATACATATATACATATATATACATATGTGCATATATATACATACATACATGCTTGAATTTTAATTTCAATGTGACCATGTTTATGCGTATGTGTGCGCGTCGTCATGGGCGGCTGGGGTTAGTTTTAAAGTTGAGCTGTGTTGTCTTTAAGCTTCAATAATAGTTTTTGTTATTAAAACAACAAAATACACAGCAATTAAATATGTTTCCTATAAAAAAAAACAAATGGCAAACCCCTCTTTCGATACCTCACTGTTTTTATGGTGTAGTGTGTGTGCGTGTGGCGCTGGGGCGAGGGCGTATAGTCTTGTTGTGTCTGTATAGATCGGATGAACAGTCCAGTCCGAGGTCCCCCTACATTTTACATTTCGTTTTTGTGCACTTAGTCTGCTCTGCGTTGTTGATGCGGTTTGAGTTGAATTCTTCTTTCGTTATTATTTTTTTTGGAAATAATACTACACTTAGATTATTGGCTTGTGCGTCGCAATATTTATTTTATTGAAAATATTTTTAAAAACTTTAGTAAAACGTTTGAGGGAACGTTTGCAATTGCTTTGCATTCAATGCCTTGCCAATGCCGACAGAAAGTGTAAACAACATACATATGTACATATGTATATACATATGTGGAAATATGTATACTTATTTCATTCACGAAGATCTACATATGTATATGTCTTCGAGATCATCCTGGCACTGAATGTCACTAAACTCGCCCCCGCGCGTATTTTCGTGAGTGAGTGTTGTGTTAGTGGTGCGTGTAGATCGTTCCCCATAATAGGAATCTCCATCTACCTCTACTGGTTCCTCCTCCACATTCTCACGTATGTCCATATCTACAAATAAACACATAAAGCAACAACAACAGCATAAACAAGAATTCACATTCAATTTCATTCATTACTTTTACTCGATGAGTGAGACTGCGTCTGTGGCTGTTTCGCTTTAGTGAGTGTGAGAGTGCAAAAACGCGTGTGAAGAACTGAGTTCGCGTTTAAGCTCTTGTGTCAATCTGATTAGATTATAGCCTGCACCTGGCCACGCCCACGCTTACTTATGCCATCTATGCTTTATCAACGCCTACACAAAGATCTTACAAAAATACATACAAAATGGCGGTAAATTTTAGTGCCAGAGAAAAAAAGCCTTACTGCAACTTGGACTGAACTTGGTAAAAAAAGAGAGAGTGCGAGTGCAGTAAAAATCGCACCCTGAAAAAGCTTTTATTAAACTTGAAACAAGCACCTAAGGTAAGCAAATTATTTGATCAATCAATTATCGATGAAATTCCACTATTGTTTGTCAGTAGCCGGCTTTGAGGTTATTAACATTGAGAACTTGAAAAATTCGTGTAAATATGAGTAGCCCCTGTCCCTGTCCCTGGTCATCTCTGCTCTACTTATTAAAAAAAAAAACAAGCAAAAAAAATACAAGAAATTGTTACAAGGTCAACTGTGTTCATATAATTTACGTCAGAATTGATGTTGTTGCTTTTAGGGGATTTCGGACGCCTCAAACGCAAAGACACCGCGACCGCGTATTAAGTCAAGTTGGTCTTTTTGACATTTCCGGTTCCGTTTTGTTTTTTAAGCTGTAAATGTAAATGGGTGCTTAAATGCTGTGCGTATGAGAGCATGTACATAATTGTATTCAATTTACACACATTGAGTGCACAACTCGATAAGCGGGAGTGTAGGGGAAGTGGAAATTAAATTAAATTTTATAATTAAATAAAAATTATACGGAGTATTGAATATGCTATTTCTTCAAGTTTTTAGGAATAGTTTAAATACCAATAGTTTTCGCTTGAAGTCACGATGGTATAAATAATTGTGAGAGTTATTGGTATTAAGGAAATAAGCTGAAAATCATGAGAGAGAAGTTCCGCCTTTTTCTGCTTCTCATAGTGAAACAATAGTGGCTTTAAAATTGTCAGCAATAAAACAGAAAGTTACACTAGAGTAGTTGGTTCATTTCCATTCGTCAACATTTCTTGGTTAATAAACTACTACAGCTCAGTTAAGACGATTAATCTAATTGAAAAACAATTTGAAGTCAATTTAGTAGTAAATTAATGGTTTAGCTAAATAAAATAAAGATCGTTTCTAAAACAATAATTATCGACTCGGCTGTTGATACTGATCAAGTGTGTATACATACATATCCATATCTATTGCCTATTGTAGACATTTTTTCGGATTCACTATACTCGTTGGCCCACCTTTTTATATTTAATATAGGGTATAATAAACTCTTTTTTCTATCTAAGCAACAAGTGGTTGAGAAAAAAGAGCGAGGAGAAAAACAAATGTTGCTGGGAATATTTAATAAAAATCTTCTCACCATGTTAGCAAAATGAATATGTTACTCTCATCATGTTAGCAAAATGAATATGTTACTCTCTCATCATGTTAACTCTAACTCATGTTAACGAGTACGTTACATTTGAATTTAGAATTTTAATCTTGCTTCAACTGCCGCGTATTCAGAACGCCTCGCGCGAATGCGGATGTAAAAAAGGAATCTCTGACTTGAATTGGCGTAGTCCTTCAACACGAAGCAACAAGTACACATCACTAGAGCAACACATTAAATAATCCTTTTACCAACACTCTGTGAACACAAAAAAAGTGCCAACTGAATAAAAATTATTAAAAATTTACAAGTGAGTGTCGAGTGATAGATATTTAAAGGGAACTGTGTTTATATAAAGCTTTTGAAATCTGTAATTTAACGAGTGCCGGGCTGTGCTAACAAAATTAAGAAAAAATTTCAAAAATATTAAAGCCAAAATTAAACAGAACGATAACCAAACTTATGGAAAGAGCAGCCTTTTAAAAATTCAAACAAACCAACAAAAAAGAAACTTATATAAATACAGCATAAAGCTATAATTTTCGAATTTGGTTTGATATGGAAAAGTACCGCATGCTAAAAAAGACTTTCTATTATTGTGGTTGCTGCCTTATGTAACTACGGACAATTCAAGGCAGTTTCAAATTGATCGTAACACCTATTCTTTAATATTTGTGCGCAGGTCCGTCCGCGTCCGCCTGTACCTCAGTTGGCCGAGAGAACTACCTGCTGTTGTTGCCGTAACCATATCGATATCAATGCTGACCGGCATTTTTTTGTTGCCTTTGTAGTTGTTGATGTTGTTTTCGCATGATGCCACCACCCTGCAGTAGCAGTTATAAAGTGATGCGAGAGATACATTTTTGACTCATTATTTTCTTGGGAGTTTTTCAATATCTGTTGTTTGAGTCGATTGGCTGATGATGATGATGTCATAACTGAGTTCTTATTGGCCTCCGATTTGGAATAAAAATTTGTGGCAAGCATTTCCTAGAAACGTCTAATAAATCGCTGGCATAGCTGCCTGTCAGGCCCATGCGTTTGCAACAGGAAATTACGAATTTTTCTCAAAATCAGTCAAACAAATCTCATGATTTAAAGAAATTGCATATACGAAACGTAGCAATATCAACATACATACATACATAAAAGTTCCTACATCAGACATTACTATATATTTAGTATTAATTTATGCTATAGAATTTATAATAAATATATTTACGATTTCAAAATATAGTACCCCTGCCGTACGTACCCATATTGTACCTACCTACCTGTTTTCAAAAGAAACATCGAAAGTATAATACATTTTAATTCCCCTACAACGAAAAAACCAGTCTGAAATCTATATGTATGTATGGTGCATTTATTTGTACTTGTATTTATATTTTGCACCCAAACACTTCCGACATTTAAAATGCAACAAGCAAAGGCAAAGCCGAGTGGCTTGGCTAAATAAATCAACATCAGCAACCACAGCGGCGGCCAATCTCCCTTCCATCTCTATCTCCTTTTCCTTTTTCCATTTTCGCTTTGGTGCCTCTGCCTTTGCATGTAAATGATTTTAATCAGCGTCGACTGAGCCAGTAAAGAAGTTGCAACATTAATAACAATAAATGACAATCAGAAACCTGCCTGGATAAAATGAGTGCTTTTTTTTAAAGTTTTTAAAAAGTCGAACATCTAAATTTCATTCTTAGATAAACGGTTCTTAATAATACACAAGTACGAGAAAAGAGAACTAAATTAATATATATAAAAAATACATATAATTTAAAATACTTAGAAACCTTTAACTTTAAAACCTACATTTGTTAGGCGAAGTACTTAAATAAAGGTACTTACAAAAACAACGAGATATTAATCTATACACATCAGCCATATTTTTAAAATAAAAACACAGAGCCAAATATCATAATGAAGAAGCTGTCCTTAAATGTAAGTATCAAATGGAAGCGATATTATACATACATATGTACATACGTACATACATATACATATGTACATACATACATCGCTTTATTTCGAATCTTGAAGAAAGCCAATTCAACTTTTGAAAAAAAAAACTGTGCTTTTGCAATGAGATTTCAAAACTGATCTTTATAATTGGGGTAATGAACTTGAAAATATGCACCCCACTCAAAATGATGATAATGAGGACGAAGTACTAATGCTACCAATTTCGAGCCAGTATACAATTCGATTCCATTGATTCAACCTCTTTGGAGTTGCTCCGGGTTAATTTTAATCTTTTCCAGTTCCATTGCTTGTTTTTTACACTTTGTGTTGATTTTTGAAATTTAATGACAGTTCACCGTATTTTGGCCCAATCATTTGTGCTGACCTCTAAAGGCTAAAGTGGCTCTAATTGAATTTTGAGATAAATCATTTCCATGTATATGAATGTATGTATGTATGTCTTAGCTGGCTCTGTCTAATTGAAAAGCAATTGTTGTTGCAGGCAAGCGTGTGCATCAAGTGCCCCTCGCGAATTCAAGTTGAAGTTAATGTGTGGCATAGATCATACAGATACAGATAAAAATGCAGTTCCAACTTCAGTGACTTTGATGTTGGCAGTTCTCAAGAGAAGGCTGTGTTTTGTCTGTCAATATATGTATAATATCTGTATATTCAAATAAAGTATATATGTACAAAAATGAATGGAGCATACCGGGAATATGCTTGTATTTTACATACGATTTCAAAATATATTACCATATAACATCTGCCAACTGTTTGCCGCTTGTCATTTGGTTTTAATTTTGCAGTTCATTGCCCTAAACTTATGGATGCGATTGCTCTCTCATCCCACAAATCTAAAAACAAATTGGTTTCTTTTACCCGCGGACATTTTAGTATCTTATCATACAATTCCTAGTAGTCAATCAATGGCCAGATAATTTTAGCATTGAGTGTTGGCTGCGTCTGATGCAATATCAATTATCAATTTGTGACTTTGTCTACGTATAAAATTTGCCTTTTATAGCCAATTCCCTCATATATCGCTCGCAATAAACCACTATTTAATACTAAGCGAATCAATTAGATACCCGCAGCCCGCTCGTAAATCTTTAATGGATTCTTATGTCAGCAGGCAAATTGAATGTTGTAATAAGCAGCTAATGAAAATTAATAACAAATTGACGAAACTGCCACTGTTAATAAAACTTGACAATAAAATAAAGGGGCTGGTTAAACTTGATGTGTAATTTTAACAGAAGCTCGAACTTAACTTCAGACAGGTTACCAAATACGTTGATATCTTGAATGCACAATAACCCAACGTTAATGATTGATTTTGATTTTGTGTCATGTAATCGGTTTAGCTAAACTAAAAAACTAGTTTCTAGCATTGTTGTTTTCATTGTTGCATTTCTTGTAATTTAACTGACGTTGACTTCAAGCTCTTACACGTAAATGAACGCAGCTGATCTGTACTTTTCTTCCGTCCTTGGCCGCACAGTCAGCAAATGACAATTTCATGCGCAGGCGCACCTGCGTTTGTACATAAAATGTTGAATGTCTTCGAATGTGCACAACTTTACCCACTCGCCTTATTGGGGCAAAGCAAACGAACGAAAATTCCCATGATATGGGTATTTCTCTCATTCCCAGAATACGATCGATCACACAAATCATGTTCGTGTAGCGGTTTGTATTCTTTTCATTTATCACGTTCAATGGCCGTCGATTTTAATTGGTATTCGTCGATATTGATCGTGTATTTGCACTTTGCCTCTGCGCACTAACTCTGAGTCATTTCCGCCATCAATTACTTTTCCTTGACAATTCGCGGCATTAGCCAAATACATATATGATTTTATGCATATGTATGTACTTAAGTATGTATAAACCATTTGCGTTATACTTATAGTATGGTTAAATATAGGTTGATGTATTTGAAAAGCTTGAAATTTTTTCGAATGTTCTTAGGTGACCCATTTTATAATAGCAAATTGGTAAAGCCAAATTTCGCGAGCACTAGAAATGTGCCTAAAAAAGTATAAATTGCTTTCTAAAAGGTATTGACCACAGAAAATATTTCTTATAAATTATTCACTGAATGAAATAATACACTGAAGTTGCTTTAGCGTTATATTCTGATCGCATTAAGCGGAGATTGAAAATGAAATGAAACTGAAATGGTGGCGAGTCCGAAGAGGGTGAGCCTGGAATAACATCCAGCTGTGGCTAATTGGACTTTCAAGTGGCCGTACACACGCTGCGTTACTCTTCATTACTGCCTTTAGAATCACTTTACGTGTATCAATATTATTTGCATTCTTAACAAAATGAATTGCCAATTAAACGTTCGGTACCCATAAAAAAGGCGAAAACTTAATAATGTGATTTATACGCATTACGATTTTATTTAAAACTTAACGACAATATCATACACAGCAGTAGCATCACTGAGAATTGGCACAACCAGCGTATTTTGTTGATCCTTTTTGCAGTTTGTTGTTTAAATACTTTCAAATAATTTCCTCAGTGAATATGTTTATTTATACAAAATAAATGTACTCTGATCGTATATATTTTACATATGTATATACTCGTACTGCCATATACACATTCGTATTTGGAGAGTGAGTGACACGATTCTGCGAGCCGCATTCAACCCACACCCATCCCATCTACATCCTCCGTTGCCGTCGAGTATGATAATTTAGTTGAAGCATTTGGAAAACGAGTAGAAACCAGTTTGCCATCACGCTAAATTGTTTTGCTTTCAATTAAACTAATAAAATGCCAATTGCCGCTTTGCTGTGCGCCTTTGTGCTTATGTGTGTGTGCCAAATGGTCGCCCAACTGGCTGGCAAAACCAAAGTTGAAATAAACAACGTCAGCACAATAACAGCATGGCCACTATGCAGCTTCGGGCCGGCGGAATGAAATTTCTCGATCGAATATTTTGGTGTAACTAAGAGAAGGTTCATTCACACACGGCGTATAAGTGATGGGATGGCCAAAAAATGTTTATGAAAGGGAAACATGTATGTATGCATACTAAGTACAGTATAAGTACTATGTGAAAGTTAGTTGAATTAGGTAATAATTTTAAGATACGAAATGACAAATTTTCCAACATTTTTTGCCAGTATATCCATACTTCTACAAAATGATTCCCTATCTAATATTACTGAAAATTAAACAGAGTTTTTCAAAAGCATGTCTCACAGATTCAAAGGTGCATCGTAGTTTTCCACACTGTCCATTTGTAGTTCAGTTGTTGATCAATTCACTTTTTCCAAACTAGTTAAACCACATATCTTGATCGTCAGCATTGTCGCGTCATCATAAGGTAGTTAATTGCATATTCCGTAAACGTTCTCCCTCTGGCTTGGAGCAGGACTTACACAGCTCTGCCATCTCTCAAACTGGTCTTAACGGCTCTGGTGCATGAATAATAAAAGCCAAAAACAACAGGCACCGCTGCTAGTTAAACGATAAGCAAGCATGAGTTAACTATTCATATCACGTATACGCATGGGTGTTCCACTATGAGTTAAAAACGAGTTGAGCGTCACTCACACATACTCACACATCCACTTTCATCGCTTCACTGGCTTAGGCTCTCAACATTGCCAGACTCGCTGTCGTCTATGGGTTTCGTTTCATATGTGCGCCTGATAAGAAAAAGACAACCGCAGTCTCAGAAACACCTCAGCAACCTCCACAACAGTTTGCGATCTTTTGTTGCCAACAAAAGTTGAGTGCTCGCTTGCTTCGGTTTTATTTTATATACTAAATATTTTGTTGCTGTCGTAATCGTTTATAACTCGTGTGCTTTGCACTTGGCTGACTTTTTCATTGTTGTTTAAACATCATCATCACTTAGGTCTTGTGCTTATTTGATTCAGAGTTAGTCACGTTAACACGAAAGAAAACCAAAATAGAAGTAGACAAAAACGCCAGTGTATTACGAAACGTGCAGCTATTAATCTTAATATTATTAATTGGATACATAAGATCCCAGATCAACACAAACATCATTTGACCACATTTTCCGAATTCGTTCAATCAATTGACTCGCACTATGCATCTCGATGCTGGTTCGGAATCGGATGGAAGCCATAGAAAGGCTCGTTTACTGCCACAGCAGATTGTAACAGCATTGGCATCCACGACAGCATCAGAAAACGTGAGCAAAGTTAGTTGTCAATTTATATTGCATGCATTTTAAGTTTTTTAAGTACAGTTGAAGAACCTTTATAAAATAAAATTAAGCTTTCAGTTTTTAAATTTATATCAAATTTTTCCGTATCGTTTATATGGCCATTTTTAAGGCGAAAGCTCTACTGGTTGTATGTTTTATTTGGTTAAACATCTTTTTATGATGTTATTTGCATCAATTGAACTGTTATTTGTTTTCCTTTGCGCATGCGGAACATCCAAAAGCAACAACATTAATTACCATTACTGCTGAGACAGTTCTTGTGGTGGCAAGCTGTCTCAAGTCCTGACCATTAGTTTATTCTGTGGTTTTTTCGTGTCTTAGCTAATTTTTCTTCTTTTTTTCTGTGAAAACATGCGATTGCGATGTGGACAAAAAAGTTGGGTAGGATGCGAAATGAGTCTGCCATGGTTGCGTAGCCAAGCGTTACGTTTGTGGCCATCGTTATTTGTATGTGTATACGTGTGCAATATCTACATATGTATAGTACATATGTGTGTGTGTGTACATATAACTTGGTGAATTTCATAGAATATTCGTAAAATGGTATACCAAAACTTAACATGGCATGCATACCAAATGCCAAATTTAGGCGCTTTTCATAACCACAACTTAAGTTTTGATCGGCTATTTATAGAAAATCGAAGAAAAAATTCAAAACAACTATTGCGCATAAAAGAATATAAAGGCACTTTTTTTGTGTCATAATTGCCATCATTATTTTTGGCTCATGACTTCATTCAATGTCGCTTGGCACTGACAACAGCAATCGAACCAAAGTTGATGTAGGGTACAATCAGAAACGGCATAACAATTAAGGGGCGTCTGCGACTCATAGTCACACCAGCATTTAAAATTTCATATGGATACAAAGGCGGTAGCTGCGAAATAAAATTAATTGGCAACTAATCAAAGTTCAGTACAAACAAACTGCTGAAAATGATCGAAATATTCTATAAACTGTTTCTTTAAAACATCACTTCTTTTTTTGTTTTAGCCTCCAACTTTGATTAACACTGTTGTTTTAGTTAGAATCATAATTAAGAGGTAGCAAGAGAAAATAATTTAAACCGGCAAACTAAGTTGTCTATAAAGAATCCATGGAATTTAATAAGTTGGATTTTCTTACAGCTTGAATACTTGATTAAATGTAATCTGATTATAAATTTTAATGCTGTCTATAGATAAGAAATTAGTTAAACGTAAAATTATGTATATTTATTTACACTTGGACCAGATTTTTTTGTTTGTAAACCATAACATTTGTCTCCAATTAAATGTGTTACGCTGGTTTTGATTGAACTTCTATCTGAAAATATACCATTTATGCCGCCGTTGTTATCGATTATACAATTCATGCTAAATATAACTGCATGCACTCTGAAACTCGCCTGGCATCATAAATCTTGCAACTTGAAGCCAATTAGTTGCCAATACCCAGAGGTCACCCGACTTCGCAGTAACAGCTGTTGCATTTTTGCATTGAGATTGAAGCTGAGAGTTTCAGTCTCAGTCACAACTTCTATAACAAGTAATGTACACTAAAAATAAAATATATTTGAATTTCCATTAAATTTAATTACACCTCATTTGGCGCCACTTGCACTTTTCAAATGTTTCGATATGTTTAATGGGATAGCACGTGTACCAGTGCTTGCCTTATATTATTTGATTTTAAATTACTTTATCACATAAGCCAGCGACATGTGCTAGCGCGAAAATCTTGACTTTTACTATCTTGATCAATGAAAATGTTAAGATTTTTTAGTATAAGTACAAGTATTTGTTCTTCAAATATTTTACTAAACCATTTGGCAAATGATTCCTGTTCTAATTTTCTAGTACATCAAGGCAGAAAGCCAACAGAAAAATGCGCTTTCAACTTAATTGAAGACATCAACAAGCTAATAAAAAATCAATTTAACCAAAGGCACGAGCCCAAACATCAGCGGTCAAGCACACAAAAACTGAGATCCAAGTCAACAATCGACAGCCGATTAAGTGTTAAGCGAAAAGATCGTTGAAGTCACATCGGAAATATTTCAACAAATTGCTTTTATATATTCTTTTTGTTCAGCGTCGTGGTGTCTGCTTTTGATTCTTGGCATTTCATTCAGTATTTATTTTCAGTTTCACACGGTTCACTAAGGGTAGGGAGGAGAAATCAATGAGAATTCCAACAAATATTTCACACATGTCCAAAAGAAGCGGTTGGCAAAGAGCGCAGCGCAACTGAAAACTTTGCAATTTTAAAAAATTATTTAATGGTTTGGAATGTGCAATAAAATATTATTAGTATTCCAATAAACTTTTACAGTATATGCGTAACAAATTGTATATAAATTTTGAGGGCTCGCTAAATTCAAGATGATAAATTGCAGTTAAGGCAATAAACATTAAAATATTAAAATTACGCGATATTTTTAGAGACCATCGCTAAGATCGTCTGCTGCAAACCGTCGTCTGTCCGTCTGGCGTAGACACTATATACGTATACACCATTGTCTGCGTCTACCTTTATGCGTTTTTATTTCCGAAGATGCAGTCTGTTTATTTTTAAACTGCGCGCGCCACACACATAAAGAGGAGGTGGCTATTTATAGACACAATTGCCATCGAAGTCGATTGCCTCCGTCTGCTGCAGGTGCATGCAAGTGGCTGAGGCACCTTGGATTTGCTTGTGTGGTCGTCGTCGGTTGGGTGATTTCAAGGTTTAGTTTGGCCCATATCCATATTTCCCTAGTTCTTCAGTTGCTATCATCATAATGGTCATCCATCACATTCCCATTGTAAAGAAAAATGTTTTATAGTGACTACTTATCGTAGTCCTACATCGCCTAATTAGAGAGTTCTATAAATGGCAATTCTATTTTTAATGCACTTCCGGTTCTCATTCATCCATTGCAGATGTGTTCCCGCAACATAAAGATCTCGGTGATGCTGTTTCTTGTCCTTATACCCATCTTCACAGCCTTGCCACATAATCACAATCTTTCGAAGCGCAGCAATTTCTTCGATTTGGAATGCAAGGGTATTTTCAACAAGACCATGTTCTTTCGTCTGGACCGCATTTGTGAGGATTGCTATCAGCTGTTTCGAGAGACGAGTATACATCGATTATGCAAGTAAGTTTGATGAAAAGACTAAAATGCTGCTCATATGGATAACATTTCCCCAAAACTACCAGATTTCTGTAGTAATTTTTCTCGACAGATACCAGACAGGGAGACAACAATGCCAATAAGGTGTCACTGAAAAAGAAAAACTGTCAAAAGCTCTTGCCATGGTCAGATTAGTATATAAATGACGATGACCATGGCACAGTTTATAAAAACTAAGAATGACACATGGTTTTAGACTATTGGGGTCCTAATTTAAATTTCCCTTTCTGATATAGTACACTTGTGATCTCAATGACTTTCTCATCTCATGTGTATCTATCCAACTTTCTTTCAACTATTTCTTGATGCAGGGCTAATTGTTTCGCTCACGAAACGTTTGGAGACTGTCTTAAGGTGCTACTTATCGATGATGAAGAGATTTCACAGCTGCAACACTATCTAAAAGTTATCAACGGTTCACCCTATCCTTTTCACAAGCCTGTTTTTAATTAGATTTCCTTATTTTACTTTTCTTAATTAGAATTTTTCGTTCAACTTTTATGTTTGATTAGTTATTGAATTTATTGTTTCGTTTATTTTAGGAAAGACTGCTTTGATTCAAAATGGTTTGGCGAATGTCTTAAAGTGCTTTTAATACCACCAGAAGAAATTACAAACTTGCAGCACTTTTTAAGAGTAGTGAATGGTTCACCCATATCGTTCAATATGTCGCCGGTTCAAACATAACTTTAAGCCAGCCAGTCAACACATAAAACACCCACCCACCCACACTCCCAAACACATAAAATTTGTGTGCAGCGAGTGGAGAAAGTGAATCACGCACACAAATAAGACACACCGATCCGAAATCCAACAACATCAGAAAGTGAAAAAGAAGCAGAGAAATTAAATATACAACGCCCAAATTTAATTCGTACTTATTTATTACTATATGTTTTTTAAAAATCAATTATTTTTTAATTAATTTATTTAAAAATGAAAACGTTATGCATGAACAGAGAAAAAATTAGGGGATACCGAAAGCCGAAGTATTTATTTAATAAGTATTCTTAGCTTGATTATTTTTATTATTGTCGCTGTATATAAAAATAAAAACCCATTGTTTTTTAATATACATATGTATGTATAGAAGCGAGCAGCATTTGCATTTCTCCACAATGGCAACCATCAAATGAAACTAGATATGAATAATATTAAAACATTACATGATTGTCCCACACCGAAACCCGAGACCGAAAGTATTTTGCAACTGTATTACATATTTTGCTATATTGTAAAGGATTAAACCCCATATGAAATGAATATAAAACTAACCCTAACATTAGTTCGCAAAATATTTAGTCGTAAAGCTATAAGGCAATTTGTGCAAAGACACAAACAAAAATCTTTGATAAAAACATGCTAAAATACATAAAGTTAAAATAACAAACAATTACATTACAAATGTAGCAAAAAAAAAATATAAATATTTATGTATGATAAAATATTGGGCTCCCTGAATAACATGCTACAAAAAATTGTGATAATTGAAAATGAAATTAGAATGCGAATACAACAACACTGGCCACGAGCTACATCAGCCGACGGCAATGATTCCGGCGCCAATATAAACACATGCTTACCGTTTTAGTTTTGGTACGTTTTTAGTTTTATATTCATATTTATTTTTTGTATTGCATTTTTTGACCACAAGCAAACTAGTTTTTGTCGTTTTTGGGCTCACCTTTTTGCGAGAGCCAACGCTAGGTCAAAATAAACTGAAATTTAACCTTATATGTTTCAATTTGTAATAATAATTTGCATTTTCAATCCAAATAGGCAAGACTGCTTCGGATCGCCTTTCTTCAATGCATGTATAGAGGCTTTGCAATTACACGAGGAGATGGACAAATACAATGAATGGCGCGACACCTTGGGACGCAAGTAAACGGAAGAGTAGTAAACTAAAATCAATAAATTTTACAATAAGACAAACGATCGACCCGAAAACTTTAACTACATATATATGTATATGTGTATGTTGTTCTATTTATCTAAACGAGCAAACAAAACTTAAAAAAAAAAACAAAAAAAGTAATTATATTATATACATGTATATCTTCGTGTTATCGTATTAATATCGGCCAGATATAATTGTCTTTCTTGGCATATCTGATCACTTTCGATCATCATCTTACACTGTGGCAGCATTACAATTTTCCTTATCGTGAATCAAAATGTCTGATGTAAATAATCTTTTTTTGTCGCCTGTCTACAAGATTTCGTTATAAATTTTTGCATGGAAACACATACAAAATATACGCTACTCACATATGCATAAATATACTATGTACATTTATTATTTTAAGTTTTTATTCCGATTCTTACTGGCACCTCTGCTATTTCATCGGCAATCAGCATATATTGTGAAATAAAATACAAACGTTATAATTTGATAAATGGACTATGTATTCCATACCCCTGCATCAACTACATAAATATTAATTAAATTAAACTTGTTTTGGATCTAGTCGTAAAATATAAAAATAATAAAACTGTATATTTCGAGAGGACCTATCGTAGTTGCGATTAAAATTTTCAATGCAAAATATTTTTTATTTCATATATGTATAAGCATTTCACAATTGCAAAAAATCTCGAGTTCAGTTTAGCCTGCAAATTGGATATTTCATAATTAGATGCTGCTTCTGTCTCGCAGATTTCATCAAGCATCTTTCACTTGAGATGAATAAAATGCCAAGTATCGACTGCAAAAACATGAAAGAACGTTAACATATAATTAGCAAATTTTATTACAGGCCTAATTACAAGCGGTAAGGTTAATTTAGCATTATTGGTATATATACAGAGTTATAAGCGGGAGGAGGTAAGGTATCATGTAACTATGTATGTACATATATGTATATATATAAACATATTAGTAGATGACGGGAATAGACATGCAGGTTGGTTTCTTGTGACCAATTTCGGCATAGGCGTGTTGTGTGTAGTTGTTTTTTCGTAGCTATAGCATAGCTCTAACATAATAAACCTTACCTGTATCAGCCACCTCTTCAACTTTTCCATCATCTGGCGCTTCAGCCAGTATCTTGGCTGCCTCTTCTTTTGGAATATGGAACTCAGAGCTCCGATGGGTAATGTTAGTGCTAAAAATCAACAAATAATAAAAACATCAAGTTCAAGGCTATGTTGCTAATAGAAGCATTAAAGAAAATTAATATAAACCCTACCAAGAGATACCGCCAGATCCCACATTGGTCTGATTGATCAAGGTTTGCCAGAACTTGTGAGTCTCAGCAATTATTGTGGTAGCAAATTCTGCATTTTTGGCATCGCCATTAAATGCGAACTGATTCTCTGGTTTGCCGTCCGGAATTTTATAAATCTACGAAAAGGAGTGCGGAAGTCACAACATTCTAGTAAATCAATCATTAGTTTCGTTTTTACCTTGAACCACTCAACGGTGGCACGCAATAAGCCTGGAAAATATTGATCCACATCAGCAATATCATTAACCTTAGACGCCAATGGATCATTGACATCTATGGCAATGATTTTCCAATCGGTCTCGCCCTCATCAATAAGCGCAATCGTGCCGAGGACTTTGACTTGCAAAATGTCACCTCGCTTGGCCACACGATAACCAATTTCAATTACATCAATAGGATCGTTGTCTCCCTTGCAGCCTGTCGACGGTTCAATATGATCGGGATTTTCCCATGTTTGCGGCAAAGCACCGTAGTTCCAAATGTAACCCTTATGCGGGAAGCAATTAGCCACATATCGGAGCTTTCCCTTCTTAATGTCCTGTTTAATTGGGTTCAGCGGTGTCTTCAAACTGATCTTATGGTTGAAAATTGTTAATTGTTAAATTGATCTCACATAGATTCATCGGTGATCTGGCATACCTCCATTTTTGCATTGGTCCAACGAGGCACCTCAACAACCATGTTGTAGGTAGTCTTCTCCTCATTGGCGTATAATGGAATATCGTGCATTGGTGAAATGACATTACCGCACTTGTTCTCTGTTTCAAAAGAAGGAGAAATTATTGAACCGAAGGCGTAATAATTAATGTGCCAACATTTTTAAGCACGCAACTAGAATAAGATGATTGATGGATGGTATTTGCGCCTGGAGTCTAGACAGAAATAACATCTACCAACCATAAAGGATTGATTTTAACAAAACAAATTCTCCTAGTTGCTAATGTAATTAGGCGAAATTTCCCATTTTATATATTTGCACATATTTAAGTATGTGTATGTAATTTACAAAAGTTAATTATAGCGATTACGGTATCAGATGAATGCATTAAAAGTGCGGATAACAAAAAAGGAATTTTCCTAAATATATAACGTACGTAACGGTCTCATATGGTTATGCCCTTTTGTTAATGTATTTTTATTAGTTGAGTGTTGATATCCCACTAAAACTGATAAAAAAAAAAGTTTCAAACAATAATTATTATGCCTTCTTTTTTTACAAGTTAAAGTGTATCGCAACCGGCGCGACGATTCCCATTTTATTCACCTTCACCCTGCCCGGTGTCACTATAAATTGGCTGGCTGATAAAGCGTTGTCTAACCAAAGCGACTTTTGAACAGCTTGGTTGCATAACCCATATTTAAGGAAATAAGTAGATATAAGTGATCTAAGTCAACTTAAATCCAAATATGCCCGTGTTCTTCTACAGCGCATCCCTGTCACCATGTGGACACACGTTTTATAAATTGCATACTTACTGAAATATAGGCTATAACTGGGCGAATTTTTTGCGCCCTTCTCAACAGTTTCGTACTTGGACATTCTTGTTGGAATTTGATTTGGAAGACGCTTTAAGTGAATACTTCGTAATGTACTGCAAGAGGCACCCGTGTTTGCTGACGTTTTTGAAAAAATTGGCCCAAACCTGCGTTGACCAACAAATGAAAAAAACAATTTTCTAGCCAGCATGTCAGTGTTGATAAGAAACTAAGGAGCTATTTTAGCTCCTCATTTGAAAGATGTTCGCTCCTCACCTGAGAGACATTCGCTTCTCATTTGAGAGATGTTCGCTCTTTTTTTTTGGCGGTTTTCCAAAGCTGTGTTCGACAGAGAAAAAATTGTTATATCAAGTTCAAAAGGTAAAAAGTAAATCCAACTAAAAGAAAAAAAGTTCAAAGTTTTTAAATTGAATGTAATAAATTTTGAAATGTGAGAAAAATTTGTTTCGATGGTATTCACTCAGCGCCGTTATCGACTTAAGAGGAACACTTTTAAATTTTGGTTTGACACTCGCATTCACGAGCTATTTTTGGATTGCTTAAAGATATTAAGAAACGGAAAAATGATTATTTATTTTAAAATGATGCAAAGTTATAATATATTTTAATAGAATGAAGAAAACGTTTTGTGTCAAAATGTTGCATAAACAAAAATATCAAACTGGGCAATATTCTATGCACTACCTGTGTTCAAAATGGTAAATTTATTAATAAAGTTTTTGTAAGAAACTACGCCGTCTTGCTTACTCACTGAACTTGTAAGTTTATGTTACTTCACTAAGTTTTAATCGATTAATCGGTTAACTTAACAGTATCATTTGGGAGCACTCTTTGCACCTTTGCCTCGTGTTAGAAAAATTCGGAATTTATACGGTTTTGCGTTTAGCTAGATAATACGAAATCAGCTCGAAAGCTAACTGTATTGCGTTCAGCACTTATCACTTCGTAAAAAAATCTAGAAGAAGTAGAAGTATCCAAAATTTCAAGCACCAGCAACCAAGGCAACAAGTACGTTTTGTTTTTCCGCTCTCGCCTCACCTTCCCCTGGCAACATGTATGCAAAATCAAGAGCCTCGGCTAAACATCCGCATCATCGTCAACGACCGTTACCAAGAGTCACTAGCGCATCCCTGCCAGCTGAGGGACCAGGTGTTTTCACTGCAGCCGCAGCTGGATCTTCAGATGGTCCCGATGATAACGCCTGCGTGGTCTGTTTTAAAAATGTAGACATTTACTCCATTGGTGACTGTGATCATCCCGTATGCTACGAATGCTCAACACGTATGCGTGTGCTGTGCCAGCAGAACGAATGCCCTATTTGTCGTCATGTTCTGGCTAAGGTAGGAAAAAACAATAGCCCATTAACGAAGTCAAACATTAAACATGTAAAATCTTATACTATTGCTATTCAGGTTTTATTCACATTGGAAAAACTACCTTATCGCGAACTAGAAGCAGCAAATCGTTCCGATTTCTACAGCAAAAAATATCGGATTGGATTTTGTAGTGCCGAGATTCAGCAAAAATTTTTTCAGCTACTGGATCATCCGTGTCCCAAGTGCGCGGTACCCCCATACAGAACTTTCTCGGGACTTCGAAACCATGTGCGCAACGAGCACAATTTATACTACTGCGATCTCTGCGTGGAGACGCTTAAAATATTTACATTTGAACGCCGTTGTTACACTCAAAGCGAACTACATGTACACAACAGCAAAGGAGACGCGGACAATCGGTCACATCGTGGGCATCCAATGTGCGAGTACTGTAAAAGCCGCTATGTGGACAGAGATGAACTTTTTCGACATTTGCGTCGAGAGCACTACTTTTGCCACTTTTGTGACGCCGACGGATGCAACGAATTTTACAACAAATATTCCGACCTTGCTGATCACTTCCGGAACGAGCACTTCCTCTGCGAAGAGGGAAAGTGTGCCACGGAGCAGTTCGTTGGAGCGTTTCGTAATGAAATTGAGTACAAAGCGCACGTGGCCAATATCCACGGAAAGTCATTAAACAAGCTGCAAGCGAAACAAACACGTACCTTGCAGCTTGAGATAACATTGGGTCCACGGGGCCGGAATGGACCCATGGATCAAGGTATTGCCAACATGAGATCGCGGTAAGTTCAAAGAAATGTACAGGTATTGGATATTTATATACGATTTCTACAACTGGCTACACGGAAATTTTTTAGAAACGATGAAAATCTGAACGATTTGCCCTCATCAATTGCACATTACGGCCAACCAGTTAGTATTGATGCAGGTAACGAAGAGGAATTTCCGACTTTGGGTGGAGTCACGCCTGGACCAAATGTCTCGTTGGTAATGCCGCCACCACCTTCAATGCGAAATTTGAGCGGTACGTCAGGATTAGCCCGAACTAAAGAAAATTTTCCTGCTCTTGGTGGAGCTGCTAACTTAC
This sequence comes from Drosophila emarginata, assembly GCA_037075365.1. Taxonomy (NCBI): domain Eukaryota; kingdom Metazoa; phylum Arthropoda; class Insecta; order Diptera; family Drosophilidae; genus Drosophila; species Drosophila emarginata. The sequence goes on from JBAMCD010000260.1 coordinate 10,587,401, forward strand.
TTCCTGCCGGTAGAGGAGGTCAATTTCAACAAAAGCCCGTGGCAGCTATATTTAAGAACCCAAATTCAAGCGGTTCTACACAGGGCGGAGTTGGAGGCGCGAATATGCTTCTTCATGTTTCAAATCGACCAACAGCCAAAAAACCGGGTAACCCTACGGAAATGGATTTTCCTGCTCTGCCAGGTGGAAGCAAGAGCAAGAAAAACGCAAATTTTGCCCGCAACCTAGAGGAGGATATGTTGCCAAGTGGCTCGTCCCTTTTTACAACAAATGTTTCGGCTAAACATAGAACTCTCGTCGATGATTATGTATCGGTTGCCGATCCCAAAACTTACCAGAAGATTCAAACGATAAAAAAGGAGGAATTAGAAGCTAAGGCACGCCAGGAGGCAATGAAAAAAAGCGTGCCAAAGTTGACAGCAGATGAATTTCCAACTCTGGGACCAACTAGTGCAAGCAAAACGGTTCTTCCAACTGCTGCTAATAAATCATCCCTTAATAATTGGGGCAAACCCGCCCATGAAAAGAGGCAACGCGAGCTGGAAAATCGCAAAGCCAAAATTGCGCCGGCTCCGGTACTGCCTAACTCAGCCGGGAAATTAAATAATAATGCCTATGAAAAACAACAGACCGGAAAAAATACGAAGGATAAAAAACCCAAAGAAAAGAAGAACACAAACAATAATCAGGAAGGTCAACCCATGCCAAAACAAAAGAATAATGAGAAGAACAACAACGAACAACACATGACCACCGAGACTTCAAAATCAGTTAAGGTCAATGGCCATTTAACTACCCGTACACCTCCTGGTCTTAGTGCTGAAGTCCCATCATTAAAACCTCCCCCTGGTTTTTCAACCAACACGGTAACAGTCAACTCAGTTGCCAAATTGCAAAACGATTTGACATTTACCAGTTCTTTGGGCGAGAGTTACAGTATTGTGCCCAGTCAGCATACCTACAGCGATCCTCCAGAATCCGATATAAGGAATCAGGTAAGTAGGAGCCTCCGATACCTCAAGTAATTAGTAGTCTAAAAAAATAAATTTTTTTCAGAAACTGGTGAAACAGATTATGGAGATACTTAAAACACCAGACGAATTAGAAAAGTTTCGATTGCTGTCGTTGAAATTCCGGGACGGGACTTGCACAGGTCAGGCATACTATGCACATTGCCAATGTGCATTGTTGGATCATTTTTCCAGTCTTTTTCCCGATCTTTTAGTTATGCTTCCCGATATAAGCAAGCAGCAGGTATGACAACCCCATCTGCAAATTTACAAGCGTTCTTATCGCTTCCTTATCGATTTGTAAACTTCTAGGAGCTTTACCTTGTCCATAAACAACACCTAAATTCCTTCACATCCGGCCAACGCAAATCCTTGCCATGCCTGGAGGTGTGCAGCGTATGTAAACAAATTGTCTTACAGAGGGATTTAAAAAGCCACCTAGAAATACATGAGCTCTCCAATAATTTTCCGAGTCTGGACATTGGCGCATCCTCTTCCAATATGCACCGCAAATAAGTTAAAAATGGCAAGTTGGTGGCGATTGCAATGATGAACCAAAAAAGCTTTAACCATCTATATTTTTTATTGTATGTGTATATGAATTCTGCTCTTGCCCCATATTGTATATTCAAAACTCAAATGTGAAAATTGCCTAAATATAAGCTAGGTTGAATATTAGGCATGCAAATAAACCCCTTTCGATGTGATGTTAAAAACGCTCTAAGAATTTAGTGTGCGCAACAATGATGAAAATTTACAAGCCGAATAAAGTGTATTTAATCAAAACATATTACAGACAAATTTGGAAATATTTGAAAATCTATAATAAACAAAATATTAGATGAGGGATGTATGTAGGTGGCTAAAAGTAAAAAAGATGTTACCGTAAAAGCAGTGGAATTTTTTATTTATATGCACAAATCATTACAAATTTATGCCAATCATATCATGACGTTTAAGCTAAACACACTAATTTCTAAGGAGACCGCTGCTTGAACGTAATTTATTCTTGCAGAACATTTACATTTTGTTTAAATTTACATTAATAGAAAATGATAAGGAAAAGAAAGTGTGTGCAGTTGATCTTAGTGCCTATGTTAAATGTATAAATTAAAAACTAGTACATACAGTGCAATTCTTAGACATCATATGTTTTACCTCTTTTTTGTTGACATCGTAAATGTAATGTGGGCAACCACTTTCGTTTGGCGGAACTCTCTTACAAGTTATAATTCAAGAGTGCATTTTATTATGCCTTAGGAATTATCGATGTCCAAGTCGAAGTTAAAAAACTAATCATCTAACCCAAGAAATTCCCGCTCGAGAGCGGCGCCCATCATATTCCATTCACCATCATCCTCGTCTTCCTGGTTGTTTTCACTGTTCGAATCAGATCCTATTTCCAAATCAGATGGCAGTTTTTCGCCTGCAACCACATATAAAATTTATATGAAAAGGAATAAGAGATTTAAATGTCTATAATCTTACCTCGACGAAACTTTGCGCTAGGCATTTCATCGTCGTCATCGTCATTGTCATCGTCTTCTTCGTTAGAGCTCTTGTCGAATTCTGTTGTCGCTATTAATACGTCCTCAGTCGTACGCGTAAAGAAGTCGTGCGCTCGATTAGAGTTTTCATCTTCCCGCTTACGCTTAAGCAGTTTTTTGTCCATTGGTGGATTTTCTGTATTGTTGCGTTCAATAAAGAAATACATTAAATACGGAAGTTTCTTGTTTATGACCCAATTCTTACCAAAGTTCACTGGCCCCTCGTCACTAGAAGAGTCGGACTCAAAAAAGGTTTCGTAATCCTTATTCATACTCTCAATATCTGCATTGGTAAATACTAGCAACGGATTTAGCGTCTCCCGAAAATTCCCGCCTTGCTCCTCTTGTTGTTTGCTGCTGGATGGCGATATTTCCGATCGTTCACTATAGTTAACTACATGCTCAGGACTATGACAATGTGCAGGCGGCTGCCGGCCCTTGTTACGGACCTTACGATCTAAGGGGAACAGCTTCTCTTCCACATGCTCCCAGCGTTCGGCACAAGCCCATAACCAGTTTGCATTGACCACTTTGATGTGATCATCTTTTTTGGCTGTATTTACTTTATAAGTGCCGGCGTTGACAGCTACTAGATGTGTTATATTCCTTCCAATATTCGATTGTACTTCAGCCCCCAGGCTTTTGGCTATAAAATACGCCCGCGATTGTTCAAGTCGCATTTGCGTTGGGACCAAACCAGAAAAGACGAGATTCTGACCGCGGAGCACTTCGCAACGTATTTTAGGGACAATGATTTTTAGATCGGGTATTTCTCTAGTCTCATCGTAGATTGCATAAAATCGTTTATGAATATTACGCAAAATTACTTCTAGGTAGAGTAAATAGTCGTCAGGATCTTCAATTTCAATTTGCTGTTTTTGCCTCTCAATGTGGATAGTCTCAGATTTATGGTGGCTCTTTATAGACAAATTGGATACGTCAACCGAACTGCTTAAGGAGGAACCCACACTTTCTGCCTCATCAGTTCCTTTGGTATTGGTAGATATCACCTCGATGTCATCCTTTTCGACAATGGCATTGTCGATATCGCTGGGTAAAGGCTGCTTAGATTGTTCTTTATCCAATTCGTCTTTTAAACTCCCCAGCTGTCCATTTTTTTTTTCACATATGTCTCTTGAATCTTTAGTACTACTTTGGTTCACCAATTCTATTACATCCCCCCTAGTTTCTTCTTCAGTTCCGGCTTCGTCATTTTTGCTTGTGCTAGAAACTGTATTATCAACAATTTTATTATCTGTATCTTCTTTTATCTTTTCTGCTTTCTTGTCGATTTCTGTAAGAAATGGAATTTTATACTAGATTATCCTATCATCTTATAATTCATGACTACCTTTAAAATCGACACCTTCGCCATCAAGTTCGTGTTTGGACAAACCAGGTGGCGCATTTATGTCTCCTGTATGCTGAAAGAAGTGATAGGGCTTTACTTGGATTAAATTGGAGGCCATGTTCCACACATCTTCACGATCGTCAATAATGCAAACCATTGAATCCCCATTTGGGAAAAGAGCTCTAAAACAATCAAATTGTGGTTGCTTATTGAAATTTTTTTATGCTTGAACCTGATTTAAACCCACTTTAAGTTGTCCGTTTTGCTGGTGGCATTGAAACATTCATCTCGAGACAAAATTCGATGCGAGAAAAATTTGCCTTCTGGATCGAGAAGTTGAGCAATCATGTGTGCATAGTTGCGGGCGCCAAAAGTGCAAATGTGTAATTCATATAAATGGGACATGCGGTCCAAAAACTCAGCTGTGCCTGGCCGGAGCCGCGTGTGATACCAAGGCGATTGTGGCCCATAAAGCTGAAAATGATAAATTCCCTTGATATTGTCAGGCACGGAGTCATTTGTTGTGTGTATGACGGTCTGGTCGAGATCAACGAGTAACACCAGTTTGCGATCAGCCAGCAGACGACGTGTGTCATCATGGCCAAGTTTTTGCGCCAACTTTTGTGTAACCTTTAAATCGGGCATAGTGTGAACGATCGGCACTGAAGCTTCTGAGGCTTGACCCTGGTGCAAACGCATAAATAAGTAGATATAAATCATTTGTGTTTCTTATAGAGCACTTACATTTTCATTTTGCCTCAGATCGGCACCGCAATCCGCACACATGTCTTTGATAACTGTCGTGTGTATGCATTCGGTCAACTCAAGTAGTGTATCCCTGAAAATTTCGAAAATATTAAAAGTGCCTGTCTGATCTGTAACACAAATATTATGTGTCCATAAAGATGTACATAAAAAACTTACCCCTTTAGTACGAGATCCCCCTCTTTACGTAGCCGCTTTCTGACCACTCCAGCACGATTCGATTTGTATTTCTGTATGTCGCCCGCCTTCTTAACAGACTTTCCACATATGGTGTCTCCGCAATTATCTCCTTCGTTAACTTCTTGGTAGAGAAACAAAATCTGTGCGGGTGAAACATGTTGTCCTTCTCGGACCCTCCACTTATTGATTCTTATCCGCTGTGTTTCCAAAACAATAACAATGCCACCACCGTTCCCGCTGCCACCACATCTTTCGGAGCCAATAATATTTTCCCCGCCAACTTCATCACCATCTGAAACGGTTGTAGCCGGGCTGGAATGAAAATGCTCCTCCTGACTTGGTTTGTGCATTTTTTTTGCATAAATTATTTTACAAATTTTTATTTAAACTCGATTGCGTGAATATGACACTACATGAATTGTTGTTTACAACATTGTGATACGTGATGCATTAACCGTTTATGACACTATAGTGATTGCAACATTCCAACACTTGGAAACAACAATCGACTAATTAAGAGTGCTTATAAATACTTTCCACTCTTAAACAATTCAGCATGTTCTTGGAATCTTATAATTGTTATTTTTCCCTAATTTGCAAACAATTATACACAAGGTTCTGTAAATTGGCGTTGCCACCTGCTCATTTGTAGCCATTTACAATTTTTTTTGGTCACACTTACTGGCCAGCTGATACTTTTTCCAAATTAAAGCATATTATTTTATCGCGGCTGTTGTTTTTACTGCATATAAGTTCGAGTGGGTATCTGTTTACCCTAATAAAGTTTCCCTGTGGTAATAACTTTCTTAAAAATCAGGAAGAAAAGAATTAAAGTCAACCTCTGTAAGCGGGCAAAGTGGAGTGGACGACAATGGGGGTGATTGTGGCAAAATCTGTTTGGGACAAAGCAAAACAAAGAAACCTAACTCTTAAATCAATGTATACTGACTTAGCAGATTTGCAACCGTTATGAAAATAGTAATTAACTCAAAGAGAAATTCTAATGTGTGCTAACTTTAAAATACAGAATGTTCTGAATTATAAAATAATAATAGATTATCTTCAATTGCAGATTAAAGGCAAAATGACCGCAGAATGAACATCATGTCCCAGAATGACTCAGATGAGGTTCGCAGCGCAGCTCATCTCATCCTTTCTAACGCACGGCAAAGTCATAATGCTGCTGCCTATCATGTACCTCACGATATGTGTAAGCTCTACGATATTTAAAAAGTTTTTCTTAAAATCTGGTAAATATGATTTTCTTAGCTCGACCTCATTCCATCAATTTAATTACTGAAGACTTTCTTGCTGGATATATGCAAGATGGACGCATGTCGGTGGTGCGACGTTTCTTTTGTCTATTTGTCACATTTGACTTAGTCTTTGTATCCCTGCTATGGCTGATTTGCATTGTAGTGAGTATAGTTTTGGAATAAATCTTGCTGATTCAATAGGAAAGAAGTATTACAAAATATTCTCGTTACCTTTCTACAGATTGATGGGGATAATATATTCCAGGCCTTTCACAAACAAGTTGTACAGTATACCATCTATACATCTCTCTTTGATGTTGTTGCCACGGCACTTTGCCGGTTTATAGTACTGATATTTTTTTATGCCGTATTGTATATAAATCATTGGACTATTATTGCCGTAAGTATATTTGTTAGCTGCTTACATACCTTCATTTAATATACACTAATATTGCATTCTTCGCAGCTGTCAACAAGTGGGTCATGCCTGTTTCTTATTACAAAAGTTTTTGTTTTCGATGTAAGAGCTATAAATTTTTGGTTTCACTAAAATATCTGACTTCAATACATATCTTTTTTCAAGTGGGTACACTCCAAACAACAAGTATTCGAAGTGATCCTTATTGTTACATCATTTATTCTCGCCTGGGGCGAGGCTTGGTTTTTAGACTGTAGGGTCATACCACAAGAGCGTCATGCTCGCCATTATTTTAGATGTAAGTATTCAATAGAAGCTTGAATTTTTTATATTGAATGAAAAATTTGAACCATCAAAGCCTAAAAAATGTTTTCACACAGCGCTCGACACCAACTCTAGTGATCGTTCTGCACTGGTACAACCCACTATCTTAACAGTGGATGAGCGCCCTGCACCCTCAAGTATGTTTTATTCACCGATGGATACAGCCCATCAATCCGACGACGAAGAAGAAGAGCAAGTAAGCTTATTATATGTATTTGTTTATGCGCACCGATGGTTACTGCAAAAAATAAAGCATCATTCAGGCATAGAATTATTTTCTGTCTTTACATGTTGTGGTTGTTATTTCGAGGCAATTGCCGTTGTCTGAATTTTTTTAGTTTATGTTCTCTTTATTTATTTATTCTTATTGTTTCAGGATTTGCAGTACCAACAAATGGGTTTGGATTGTCTTCGCAAAGCACACGAGCTCATCGAATCCGCTGATTGGAAAGTAGAAAAGGTGACTCAGAAGGGAGACACTATACACAGCACTCAACGCCAAATTGGAAAAGTTTTTAAATTGACGGTATGTTTTTAATTGTAGCAAAATATTTTACATTTTTTCTTAATCTCCTTAAATTTACAAAGGCTCGGATTAAATATCCGGCAAAAAAACTAATGGAAGACCTTTTTTATCGCATTGAGGATTGTCCAAAGTGGAATCCTGCTCTGATAGAAAGTCGAATAGTTCGGGTGAGTTTCCAAAATTGAATTTTTTATTCGTCTTTGTACTCATGATTTTGTTCTTTGCTTAGAAAATCAATTCGTACACCGACATCACTTATCAAGTCTCTGTAGGGGGTGGCGGTGGCATGGTAAAGGGCCGCGATTTTGTCAATCTGCGAGCATGGAGAATGTTTTCCAATGGTAAAATTTGCCAGGACGACGAGGCAGCTAAGTTGAGTAGCGAAGATGATGATAGTAAGAGCTCTCTCAACCGCTCCTGTGAGGGCAGTATCAGCACTTTATCCGATGGTGATTCCGAACATTCCCATTTGCAAGGCAGCGTGGGCAGCTGCAGAGCAAAGTTTCCTGAGTGTTCATCGTCAGCTGAAACAGCAGGGCGTTACGATACATTAAGCAAAAGTCTTGGAGCTAAGAGCTTGGGAGCAGCGTTAACCTTTGATGTGGAGCCACCGCCAATTGAAAACTTTGACGATACAAAGAATAGACAAGAGGGCACAGCTTCGATACTGCCTGATAGGATCGGAAAAACAAAGGACAAGATTTGGATCAGTGCTGCTATTAGTGTGGAGTATGCTGCCGAGCCACCTACGTCAAAATACACTAGGTGATATGACTAACAACTTGCATAACTTTCACAACTAAACAAAACTTAATATGTTTACTTATTTTAGAGGTGAGAACATTGTTTCCGGCTTCGCTTTTCGTGAAATTGTTGGTAAATCTGATAGCTGCATAATTGAGTGGGTCCTCTGTTTGGATCTTAAGGGTTACATTCCTCGCTATGTGTTGGATACGGTAAATTACACTGTTTACAACCGTGTCAAATTAAATGTTACCTAATAAATTGTGTTGTTTTCCGTTCAGGCCCTCACGTCTTCCATGATCGATTACATGACAAATTTGCGTAAACATGTCAATGAATTAAAACAACGAAACCGCGCCTGGAAGCAGTAGCTCCCTAAAACGGTTAGAGTTAAGTTAATAAAACAAGTTGTATCTCAAGAGTATGCTTATACGTTAAACAAGATCACTTCAAATTTGTTTGTTACTATAAAGAATTATTGTGAACGGACCGTGTGAATATTTAGGTTGGTCATTAATATAATGTGAATAATATGCCCTTGCGCTTGGCTTACTTTATACATTTATAGTTTTTCTAAGAATGACAATGAAAAATAAAAATGCGAAATATGTAATTTGTCAACTCCCAAGTCCTACAAAAATTTTTAAAAGTTATACGCGCAGCAATATTATGTCATTTTTTAAAATTTATTTGTGCAGTAATATACCGGCATTTTATTTGTAATAATAACTAACAATTATTAGTATTAATGTATTTCGTTTGAATTTGGCGACATTAGGTTCAATGCTGTCAACTTTAATGGAAATCGTATTATGTAGGGCAAGATACTAATAGCTTAAAGGAAAAAATACTTTAACAATTTGCTTTTAAATGAACATTAATTAAGATTCTTAAGAATCTATTCTAAAACTTTGAAGGAAATTAGAAAAGGCGAATTATTTGTCTATGGTATGCGCAGATAGAAGGTAAGCAATACAAAGTAATAGTTTAAATGCCGTTTTTTTTTAAATAATTTTTGTGCTGTGGAGGTTAATTCAACAATTTTTAAGTGGTTACTTTTTAATTTTCAACATAAATTATTTAACTTATTTGCAAAAATTTAAACATTAGGTGTTGCTTTCAATAATTTGTTGATTAAAAATGCTATTATTCCTTTTTGTCTAAAATAATTAGAGGAATTTCAACAATTTGTGTTTAACTAACTAAATTTTATTTTCTGTCCTATGTATTTAAAGAAAAAATGGAAATGAAAAAATGTTATAGTCATTAACATGTCTGATGGCCACAATTTCCAAATGGTTGCATAGCCCCAATATGTAGAGCAACGATTGGCCAATTGAAAAGATATCATATTTTTATGTATAATTATAAAAATGTTTGTGAGCTTTCTAAGATCTATTTTAAAACGTATTTTCAGAAACTGCAATAAGTCGTCCTTGCCGACATTGGGTATACCCTGCACCAAGAAGAGGTACTAAACAAAGTTAAACTTCCTCAAAATAAACATCAATTTAATATAACATTTACTTATCAAGCTGCAACAGCGTACTCATTATATTTATAAATATCTTTTCAGCCAATTTTGCACTTGGCAAAAAGATTGCATGCGTATATCTCCGATATCTACGGCCCGCTTCCTACAAAATTTGGTCAGCTGTGGCGTTTTTACTACATATTATGTGTGCCAAATATAGCTTCACTTATTTGTTTATTCAAAGTAATAGGTGTGGGAAAAATTTGAAACAGAATTCATCTGCGTAGATATTCAACGGATGTTGACACAAAATTTGGTTGTTTTAGCTTTTGAAGTCTCTAATATCTAAGTATTCATACGGACTGAAGAGAAACATGCTTTAATCAAATCGGCTGTTGTTGCTGATCAAATTTGTACATATTCATACATATATATACTTTTTTGCGGTCGAAAATGCTTCCTCCTGCATGTTACATTTATTTTAGCAACTTTAATATTCCCTTTTACGCATAAATACTGGGTAAACAAATTATTTTAAAACACGTCGTTTTCCAAAATTAGCCCTCTTTATTATTGGAAATTGTAGATAAAGTAAAATTATTTTTAAACATAAAGTATTAAATACACCGTCACTAAATAGTGAAAGGCTTTAGGGGCTTATTCACTGAGTTGAGCAACTTAAGTGGTAACTTTTACTTGTTATTTGCAGAAAAATATATACATACAGTAAAATTAAGTTAAGGTGTTATTCGTTTTTATAGTTTTGCGGAAGACGCTAAAGCATTAAAAGTATTTTTGAAAGACAAAATTATCTCTACTGCTTTTCGTGCAAAAATTTCCATACTTACGCATTTGAAACATATTTTGAATATTAAGCGCCCAATGTAGCCTAATTAAATAGAACAGAGGAGGAATAATATTATTCCTTGTTATTTGCTGTTCTATTATATAACCAAGAACTATTTTACAATAACAATATTTTGACATCAGGTATCTTATGGCCATCCTGATCGCCTATAGTGACACGTTTTTTTGTGTTGTGTCCTATTAAACATTTTTTTATGAAAGGGCAACATGTTAAATACAATTTAAGTACTAACTTTGAGCATAGCGCAATTTATCGGCAGTTGGTGCTATAACCCAAATGTATGATATACATATAATATAACCAATTCCTATGATGAGCACCCCAAAAATAACGCTAAACATCACGCACTGTGCCGTTCTCCCTGGGTCCATAAATACAAGAGGCTTTACCATAGGCGGTTGGTTTTCACGTGAAAATTTCGCTTTTATTCAAGTGTATAAAAATTTTACAATTACAAATTTTGAAAAGCCTAAGTATCTTAGTTAAAAGTTTAAGCAAATTTTTTTCAAAACATAAAAGGAAATCTGAAATAAGTCCATTATGGTAAAAATAATTTTGAAGGTCTTTTCTGCTTTACGCTTGATATAATTCTTCCGCATTGATATAATTCTCAGTGTTTATATAAAATTATTATTACATTTTAAAAAAAAGTTCAAATTATTTTCAATTACTAGTCAAAATTATTAAAGAAAAAAAATTAATTAATTTACAAAAAGTAACCAGCAAATATTTTTCCCATTTTTAAAAATTTTGAAATAGATCCATATATCTGAGAATATAGTCTAATTTGATTGTTTTTAATAACAGAATTTTCAACTGAACATTAAAAATTTAATTTTTGCAGTTTATTGAACTATGTATGTATGTATGATGTTTTGGCTCACACCAAAGATTTCACAAAAGCATGCAAAGAGAGACATGCTATTTTTTTACCTTCTAACTAATTCAATGAAGGTATCACTGCAACCTAAACTTGTTTTATGCCCTTCAAGAAGAATATTTTAATTTAGACATTTATTTGTAATGAATAGAAAAAAGCATTTTCGAGTATAAAAAGTATATGTATTCTTAATCAGCACGATGATCTGAGTATATGAAGACCTGTACATATGTATGTCCAACAGTGCGTTTCTTTGGACCAACACGATTGCTCATATGAGAGCTAAACTAAGTTAACTATAACATATAACACTCCCAGATATGATCGGTCAAAAACAATGCTTTAGAAGAGAAACTTGATTGTTTTTCAGGCGATTGTCACCAAATTTGGCATTCATAGGTTTGATATGTAAAGAAATATAAAAAAGATTAAGTATGAAAAACTTTTTTTCATGTTTAAATTTGACTAGTTTTATATACAACCGAATGATACTGCCTAATGCATGGGTATACGACATTACACATGGCCGAAGAGCTATCACCCGCCAAGTAAATAGACAAACTATCTTGTAATATTTAATTAACATAAAGCCCAAAATGTGGATATGCTGCGATGTAAGAAAGGGCTAGTTCCAAGCAGGAAAGCTTTTCAGTTTTTTAGTACATGAGATTTATATTATTAATTAATATTTTTGAATTTGTTTAGTATTTTTTATTCTTGAAACATAAGTTTAAAGTAACTAATAAAAAATTATTCAAATTAACATTGCTAGGATTTAGGGGCAGAAATTTTTTGAGCTTGTGAAACAGAAACCTTTTGAAAAAATGCATACCCTAAACGTGTTATAAAAATGAAGGAGGAAAGTCGATTCGAACATGCCCTGTACCAAGAAGAGCTACTTTATGAGATAAAACTTTTTCGAAATCGCTACTAATGCTATACAAAAAATGTTTAACATGCCACAACACATGTACATACATATGTGTGCATATTGTTTCACTTGTAGCACTCAGTCATTGTTGAAGTAATCATTTCGAAGAAAAAATATCTATGTATACCTCCGACATTTATTCTCCGAAATCACCTAAATTTTTTCAGCTGGTATATTTTGATAACATTTAGTGTCCTATGCAATGGAACGGAAAATAAATATGTATTATTTTTCGATTCACGGTTTGTGCTTTACATTAAAATTATGTTGCAGTCCTCAGCAGAATTACCAGAAATGTTTTTTTTTTCAGAATTTACAAATATTTCGTTTCTTAATTATTAGAGGGCAAACGTGTTAAGCACAAAGCTTCATTAAATATCGTATAAAATTCATTTAAAATGTTTCCCATTTATATAACATTTATTTATGAAACCATTAGGGTATTATCAAAAATAATAAACTAATATTTCTTTACCGCATATTTGTTTAAATCTACTCTATAGAGTTTATAAAAAAGTAAGCCAGATCTTTGTAGCACATAGAAATAAACATTTCTAAGTGTATAAACCTGATCGGCATAAACAGCCGATTCGATTGTGATTTATACATCTGTCTGTTTCTTTGCACGATCTATGTAAGTATACATATAATTTTAAGTTATATAGTTGAAACTTGTTAAATAGAGTTTTAGATGTCTATATGTGGCAATTTGGACATTATAGTGAAAATATCAGATTTTAGATTCAAATTTTGCGTGGGCCGAGAAAATCTTTATACTTATTGTAATACAAGAGTTATTCTTTTCTTTCTTTTTATATTCACACTACACAGCTAGTTTGAGTCAGAACGGATAATTATTACTGGTATAAGTGAATAAAAAATATCTGAAATAAAATTAATTTACTGTTGCTAAAGAACATGTTGCAGGGGACGGATTCTATTCTTGGAAGCAGGAAAACAAAATGTTTGTTTTGTACTTATGTATTGTCGGATCGCTCGGAGGGCTGACCCAAAGAAAACAAAATTAGTATATTTTAATACGTACAAAATGATAATATGCGAATAAACAGAATAGGATTAAATTATCTTCATAATAATAAATAGTAAATTGCCTAATATAGAGCCATTAGGTAAGTTTGAGTTGTGAAAGAGAGGGGGGTAGTATCATGTTTACGTATTTTTTATTTAAACAGAATTGTTTTCAGATTAGATTTGGTATCATCAACCGTCTGACGCCAGTTTTGTTGTCTACGAGTGTCTGCGTAAGTGTATGTGTTGGAAAGAGTGTGAGTGTATGTCATAGAATTGGTTTACTTTCACACATACATATGCATATGTCCATACATATATACATTTTTCGCTCTCTTTTTATGCACCGCTGAAGTACAGGCAATTCAAATATCCCGCTGATTGGTGTTGAGCAGTTGGTGAATTTAAATGTGTGCATGAACGAAAAATTAAACATGTGTGCAAACGTGATGTAGGTGTAGCTGTTGTGTGCTGCAGCAAACATCACGATCATTCCCTTATGACGGCTGCATGGTTATGTTTGAATAAATGTGTGCGTTTGTTTATATGTGTTGGAAACATTGTAAATGTATGGTATAAAGGCAATTAGAATAGAACAGCCAATTGGTGGTGAGTAATTGGTGTACATGTGAAGAAAAAATGGTGTCAAAGCAATTAGAATGGAGCAGCCAATTGGTGGCGACCAATGAACGTGAACATGAATGTTTGCTTGTGAAGAGAAAAAAAAATGGTGTAAGGAAAATTAGAATAGAACCGCTGATTGGTGGAGAGCAATTGGTAAAAATAAATGTCTGTGCGTGAAGAAAAAAAGAATGGTTCTGGGTGTGGCTACATAATAAAATGGTTACTGTTTTTGTACTTTTGTTGTGTGTTTATTTTGTTAATGCATAAGTTGGCTTGTGAGTGTAGTTGAGGGGGTGGGTAATGAGTGATGAATATTATTGTAATGTTGATGTATTTTTTCTTTTGGTAATCAACGTGAGAGTCACTAATTTATAATATTCATACGAAATTTTTGGTGGCCCGAATGTTGCCAGATGAGTCAAGTATAAGTGCACTAGTGAGAGTGAAATAGTCAATTGTTTCTTGCTGTATTAATTTATTTGGAGCATTAATAAAAATGCGAAATGCTGTATCAAATGAATTAATAATCAATTTTTAATTTTAGTGCCTATTATGATTATATTTAAAACAGCAGCAGATTATTGTAAATCGATAATTTGTTTAAGAAAGTGTTGGGTAAAATAATATTAAAAGCTTTATTAGAATCAATGAAAACTGCAAAGCAGTAGGGCTTGTGTTTTTATAACGAATTGTGTGACCCTTGGAAGCTGTTGTTTTGTTGAGTCTTTCTTAGTAATTCCACATTGGTGGTTATGGATAGCATAGTTAGACCATATCGTATGCTTGTAAAGTGGCCGTGGTGGATAATGCAATTATTTATTTGAAAGGGCAATAATAAGTGTTTGTTGGGTAATAGTTTTATTGTGTAGTTTTTTTATTTGTTATTGTTTTATAGTTAATTTTATTATAATTGGCAGGTAGTTTGATTGGAGGTAATTTAGGGAGTTATTTTGGAACCTATTAATGTAAATATGTTTATAAATAGCAAAGTCGATTGCAGAAGAATATTGTTTAATGTTGTATAACAACTGACTTGAGGTACCAGATGCTAAAATATTTTTACTTTATATTTTTGTATAGATTTTGGAAGTGCATTTGCATTTTGGCAGAATATAGTGTTGCGCAACCATATGTGTTTGGCATTCCGAACACCACAAAGTAAAAACTTTTTACATTTGTGTTGTATGCTGGCATTGGCAAATAATTTGTTTAATTTTGAATATGTTATATGTATTACAGTAAAAAACAAAGTTTCCTTAGTTGATGTCGAAATCAGAGCTGGGAGACTTTGGATGTTATCTTATGATATTGCTTTAAGTCCAATGAGTTTTTATCTATCCGTAATGAAAATAGCTTTAGCAAGATAGTGTATGAAGCGCAGTGAATGTGAACTAGCTATTATTTAACTGCGTAGGTGTTCTTGTTTTTAATTCTCTAATATAAATAATGTTACGTTGTGGTTGTTGGATGCAATATACGGTTTGTAAATTTTGTTTTTAATTCAGGGTGCTTTTTAGTGCGATATTTTAATGTAGTAAATAACAATAAAACAAAAAGTATGCCACAGAACGGGACGAAAAGGAGGACGAAAAATGGAAAAGAAAGGGAAAAAGGAGGACAAAGAGAAGGGAGAAAAGAAGAAAAAGAAGAAGAAAAAGGAAGAGGAAAAAGAAGAAGAAGAGGGAGCAAATGAGGAAAAGAAGAGAGGAAAAAGAGAAGAAAAAAGGAGAAAAAGAAGAGAAAGAGGAGAAGGAAAAAGGAGAAAAAAAGAGAAGGAAGAAGAAGAAAGAAAAAGAGGAAAACGGAGAATGAAAGAAGGAAAAAAGACAACGAAAAAGAGGAGGAAGAGGAAGAAAAACGGGGAAGAAGGTGTATAAAGAGGGACAGTGACAAGGGGATTGGGAATAAGAAGGCCCCAATGCAGTAGGCATATAAGGGCCATCCCTAGACTATGGTAGTCTATTTTCAGGCACATACTTAAAGTATACTACATTAATTTCAGGTACATAGTAAATGTATGCTACACTATTTTTAGCTGCAGACTAAAAGTATGCTATACTATTTTAAGCTGCAGACTAAAAGTATGCAACAAAAACCGAAAAATACTAAAAGTATGCAACAAAAAAATACGAAATAAGGGAAAATGGCGGCCCTTTAAAAGTATGCTACAAAAATACAAATGGGCACTAAAAGTATGCTCTAAAAATATAAAAAACACAAAAAGTATGCCACAGAACGGGACGAAAAGGAGGACGAAAAATGGAAAAGAAAGGGAAAAAGGAGGACAAAGAGAAGGAAGAAGAGAAGAAAAAGAAGAAGAAAAAGGAAGAGGAAAAAGAAGAAGAAGAGGGAGCAAAGGAGGAAAAGAAGAGAGGAAAAAGAGAAGAAAAAAGGAGAAAAAGAAGAGAAAGAGGAGAAGGAAAAAAGAGGAAAAAGGAGAAAAAAGAGAAGGAAGAAGAAGAAAGAAAAAGAGGAAAACGGAGAATGAAAGAAGGAAAAAAGACAACGAAAAAGAGGAGGAAGAGGAAGAAAAACGGGGAAGAAGGTGTATAAAGAGGGACAGTGACAAGGGGATTGGGAATAAGAAGGCCCCAAAGCAGTAGGCATATAAGGGCCATCCCTAGACTATGGTAGTCTATTTTCAGGCACATACTTAAAGTATACTACATTAATTTCAGGTACATAGTAAATGTATGCTACACTATTTTTAGCTGCAGACTAAAAGTATGCTATACTATTTTAAGCTGCAGACTAAAAGTATGCAACAAAAACCGAAAAATACTAAAAGTATGCAACAAAAAAATACGAAATAAGGGAAAATGGCGGCCCTTTAAAAGTATGCTACAAAAATACAAATGGGCACTAAAAGTATGCTCTAAAAATATAAAAAACACAAAAAGTATGCCACAGAACGGGACGAAAAGGAGGACGAAAAATGGAAAAGAAAGGGAAAAAGGAGGACAAAGAGAAGGAAGAAGAGAAGAAAAAGAAGAAGAAAAAGGAAGAGGAAAAAGAAGAAGAAGAGGGAGCAAAGGAGGAAAAGAAGAGAGGAAAAAGAGAAGAAAAAAGGAGAAAAAGAAGAGAAAGAGGAGAAGGAAAAAAGAGGAAAAAGGAGAAAAAAAGAGAAGGAAGAAGAAGAAAGAAAAAGAGGAAAACGGAGAATGAAAGAAGGAAAAAAGACAACGAAAAAGAGGAGGAAGAGGAAGAAAAACGGGGAAGAAGGTGTATAAAGAGGGACAGTGACAAGGGGATTGGGAATAAGAAGGCCCCAATGCAGTAGGCATATAAGGGCCATCCCTAGACTATGGTAGTCTATTTTCAGGCACATACTTAAAGTATACTACATTAATTTCAGGTACATAGTAAATGTATGCTACACTATTTTTAGCTGCAGACTAAAAGTATGCTATACTATTTTAAGCTGCAGACTAAAAGTATGCAACAAAAACCGAAAAATACTAAAAGTATGCAACAAAAAAATACGAAATAAGGGAAAATGGCGGCCCTTTAAAAGTATGCTACAAAAATACAAATGGGCACTAAAAGTATGCTCTAAAAATATAAAAAACACAAAAAGTATGCCACAGAACGGGACGAAAAGGAGGACGAAAAATGGAAAAGAAAGGGAAAAAGGAGGACAAAGAGAAGGAAGAAGAGAAGAAAAAGAAGAAGAAAAAGGAAGAGGAAAAAGAAGAAGAAGAGGGAGCAAAGGAGGAAAAGAAGAGAGGAAAAAGAGAAGAAAAAAGGAGAAAAAGAAGAGAAAGAGGAGAAGGAAAAAAGAGGAAAAAGGAGAAAAAAAGAGAAGGAAGAAGAAGAAAGAAAAAGAGGAAAACGGAGAATGAAAGAAGGAAAAAAGACAACGAAAAAGAGGAGGAAGAGGAAGAAAAACGGGGAAGAAGGTGTATAAAGAGGGACAGTGACAAGGGGATTGGGAATAAGAAGGCCCCAAAGCAGTAGGCATATAAGGGCCATCCCTAGACTATGGTAGTCTATTTTCAGGCACATACTTAAAGTATACTACATTAATTTCAGGTACATAGTAAATGTATGCTACACTATTTTTAGCTGCAGACTAAAAGTATGCTATACTATTTTAAGCTGCAGACTAAAAGTATGCAACAAAAACCGAAAAATACTAAAAGTATGCAACAAAAAAATACGAAATAAGGGAAAATGGCGGCCCTTTAAAAGTATGCTACAAAAATACAAATGGGCACTAAAAGTATGCTTTAAAAATATAAAAAACACAAAAAGTATGCCACAGAACGGGACGAAAAGGAGGACGAAAAATGGAAAAGAAAGGGAAAAAGGAGGACAAAGAGAAGGAAGAAGAGAAGAAAAAGAAGAAGAAAAAGGAAGAGGAAAAAGAAGAAGAAGAGGGAGCAAAGGAGGAAAAGAAGAGAGGAAAAAGAGAAGAAAAAAGGAGAAAAAGAAGAGAAAGAGGAGAAGGAAAAAAGAGGAAAAAGGAGAAAAAAAGAGAAGGAAGAAGAAGAAAGAAAAAGAGGAAAACGGAGAATGAAAGAAGGAAAAAAGACAACGAAAAAGAGGAGGAAGAGGAAGAAAAACGGGGAAGAAGGTGTATAAAGAGGGACAGTGACAAGGGGATTGGGAATAAGAAGGCCCCAAAGCAGTAGGCATATAAGGGCCATCCCTAGACTATGGTAGTCTATTTTCAGGCACATACTTAAAGTATACTACATTAATTTCAGGTACATAGTAAATGTATGCTACACTATTTTTAGCTGCAGACTAAAAGTATGCTATACTATTTTAAGCTGCAGACTAAAAGTATGCAACAAAAACCGAAAAATACTAAAAGTATGCAACAAAAAAATACGAAATAAGGGAAAATGGCGGCCCTTTAAAAGTATGCTACAAAAATACAAATGGGCACTAAAAGTATGCTCTAAAAATATAAAAAACACAAAAAGTATGCCACAGAACGGGACGAAAAGGAGGACGAAAAATGGAAAAGAAAGGGAAAAAGGAGGACAAAGAGAAGGAAGAAGAGAAGAAAAAGAAGAAGAAAAAGGAAGAGGAAAAAGAAGAAGAAGAGGGAGCAAAGGAGGAAAAGAAGAGAGGAAAAAGAGAAGAAAAAAGGAGAAAAAGAAGAGAAAGAGGAGAAGGAAAAAAGAGGAAAAAGGAGAAAAAAAGAGAAGGAAGAAGAAGAAAGAAAAAGAGGAAAACGGAGAATGAAAGAAGGAAAAAAGACAACGAAAAAGAGGAGGAAGAGGAAGAAAAACGGGGAAGAAGGTGTATAAAGAGGGACAGTGACAAGGGGATTGGGAATAAGAAGGCCCCAATGCAGTAGGCATATAAGGGCCATCCCTAGACTATGGTAGTCTATTTTCAGGCACATACTTAAAGTATACTACATTAATTTCAGGTACATAGTAAATGTATGCTACACTATTTTTAGCTGCAGACTAAAAGTATGCTATACTATTTTAAGCTGCAGACTAAAAGTATGCAACAAAAACCGAAAAATACTAAAAGTATGCAACAAAAAAATACGAAATAAGGGAAAATGGCGGCCCTTTAAAAGTATGCTACAAAAATACAAATGGGCACTAAAAGTATGCTCTAAAAATATAAAAAACACAAAAAGTATGCCACAGAACGGGACGAAAAGGAGGACGAAAAATGGAAAAGAAAGGGAAAAAGGAGGACAAAGAGAAGGAAGAAGAGAAGAAAAAGAAGAAGAAAAAGGAAGAGGAAAAAGAAGAAGAAGAGGGAGCAAAGGAGGAAAAGAAGAGAGGAAAAAGAGAAGAAAAAAGGAGAAAAAGAAGAGAAAGAGGAGAAGGAAAAAAGAGGAAAAAGGAGAAAAAAAGAGAAGGAAGAAGAAGAAAGAAAAAGAGGAAAACGGAGAATGAAAGAAGGAAAAAAGACAACGAAAAAGAGGAGGAAGAGGAAGAAAAACGGGGAAGAAGGTGTATAAAGAGGGACAGTGACAAGGGGATTGGGAATAAGAAGGCCCCAATGCAGTAGGCATATAAGGGCCATCCCTAGACTATGGTAGTCTATTTTCAGGCACATACTTAAAGTATACTACATTAATTTCAGGTACATAGTAAATGTATGCTACACTATTTTTAGCTGCAGACTAAAAGTATGCTATACTATTTTAAGCTGCAGACTAAAAGTATGCAACAAAAACCGAAAAATACTAAAAGTATGCAACAAAAAAATACGAAATAAGGGAAAATGGCGGCCCTTTAAAAGTATGCTACAAAAATACAAATGGGCACTAAAAGTATGCTCTAAAAATATAAAAAACACAAAAAGTATGCCACAGAACGGGACGAAAAGGAGGACGAAAAATGGAAAAGAAAGGGAAAAAGGAGGACAAAGAGAAGGAAGAAGAGAAGAAAAAGAAGAAGAAAAAGGAAGAGGAAAAAGAAGAAGAAGAGGGAGCAAAGGAGGAAAAGAAGAGAGGAAAAAGAGAAGAAAAAAGGAGAAAAAGAAGAGAAAGAGGAGAAGGAAAAAAGAGGAAAAAGGAGAAAAAAAGAGAAGGAAGAAGAAGAAAGAAAAAGAGGAAAACGGAGAATGAAAGAAGGAAAAAAGACAACGAAAAAGAGGAGGAAGAGGAAGAAAAACGGGGAAGAAGGTGTATAAAGAGGGACAGTGACAAGGGGATTGGGAATAAGAAGGCCCCAAAGCAGTAGGCATATAAGGGCCATCCCTAGACTATGGTAGTCTATTTTCAGGCACATACTTAAAGTATACTACATTAATTTCAGGTACATAGTAAATGTATGCTACACTATTTTTAGCTGCAGACTAAAAGTATGCTATACTATTTTAAGCTGCAGACTAAAAGTATGCAACAAAAACCGAAAAATACTAAAAGTATGCAACAAAAAAATACGAAATAAGGGAAAATGGCGGCCCTTTAAAAGTATGCTACAAAAATACAAATGGGCACTAAAAGTATGCTCTAAAAATATAAAAAACACAAAAAGTATGCCACAGAACGGGACGAAAAGGAGGACGAAAAATGGAAAAGAAAGGGAAAAAGGAGGACAAAGAGAAGGAAGAAGAGAAGAAAAAGAAGAAGAAAAAGGAAGAGGAAAAAGAAGAAGAAGAGGGAGCAAAGGAGGAAAAGAAGAGAGGAAAAAGAGAAGAAAAAAGGAGAAAAAGAAGAGAAAGAGGAGAAGGAAAAAAGAGGAAAAAGGAGAAAAAAAGAGAAGGAAGAAGAAGAAAGAAAAAGAGGAAAACGGAGAATGAAAGAAGGAAAAAAGACAACGAAAAAGAGGAGGAAGAGGAAGAAAAACGGGGAAGAAGGTGTATAAAGAGGGACAGTGACAAGGGGATTGGGAATAAGAAGGCCCCAAAGCAGTAGGCATATAAGGGCCATCCCTAGACTATGGTAGTCTATTTTCAGGCACATACTTAAAGTATACTACATTAATTTCAGGTACATAGTAAATGTATGCTACACTATTTTTAGCTGCAGACTAAAAGTATGCTATACTATTTTAAGCTGCAGACTAAAAGTATGCAACAAAAACCGAAAAATACTAAAAGTATGCAACAAAAAAATACGAAATAAGGGAAAATGGCGGCCCTTTAAAAGTATGCTACAAAAATACAAATGGGCACTAAAAGTATGCTCTAAAAATATAAAAAACACAAAAAGTATGCCACAGAACGGGACGAAAAGGAGGACGAAAAATGGAAAAGAAAGGGAAAAAGGAGGACAAAGAGAAGGAAGAAGAGAAGAAAAAGAAGAAGAAAAAGGAAGAGGAAAAAGAAGAAGAAGAGGGAGCAAAGGAGGAAAAGAAGAGAGGAAAAAGAGAAGAAAAAAGGAGAAAAAGAAGAGAAAGAGGAGAAGGAAAAAAGAGGAAAAAGGAGAAAAAAAGAGAAGGAAGAAGAAGAAAGAAAAAGAGGAAAACGGAGAATGAAAGAAGGAAAAAAGACAACGAAAAAGAGGAGGAAGAGGAAGAAAAACGGGGAAGAAGGTGTATAAAGAGGGACAGTGACAAGGGGATTGGGAATAAGAAGGCCCCAATGCAGTAGGCATATAAGGGCCATCCCTAGACTATGGTAGTCTATTTTCAGGCACATACTTAAAGTATACTACATTAATTTCAGGTACATAGTAAATGTATGCTACACTATTTTTAGCTGCAGACTAAAAGTATGCTATACTATTTTAAGCTGCAGACTAAAAGTATGCAACAAAAACCGAAAAATACTAAAAGTATGCAACAAAAAAATACGAAATAAGGGAAAATGGCGGCCCTTTAAAAGTATGCTACAAAAATACAAATGGGCACTAAAAGTATGCTCTAAAAATATAAAAAACACAAAAAGTATGCCACAGAACGGGACGAAAAGGAGGACGAAAAATGGAAAAGAAAGGGAAAAAGGAGGACAAAGAGAAGGAAGAAGAGAAGAAAAAGAAGAAGAAAAAGGAAGAGGAAAAAGAAGAAGAAGAGGGAGCAAAGGAGGAAAAGAAGAGAGGAAAAAGAGAAGAAAAAAGGAGAAAAAGAAGAGAAAGAGGAGAAGGAAAAAAGAGGAAAAAGGAGAAAAAAAGAGAAGGAAGAAGAAGAAAGAAAAAGAGGAAAACGGAGAATGAAAGAAGGAAAAAAGACAACGAAAAAGAGGAGGAAGAGGAAGAAAAACGGGGAAGAAGGTGTATAAAGAGGGACAGTGACAAGGGGATTGGGAATAAGAAGGCCCCAATGCAGTAGGCATATAAGGGCCATCCCTAGACTATGGTAGTCTATTTTCAGGCACATACTTAAAGTATACTACATTAATTTCAGGTACATAGTAAATGTATGCTACACTATTTTTAGCTGCAGACTAAAAGTATGCTATACTATTTTAAGCTGCAGACTAAAAGTATGCAACAAAAACCGAAAAATACTAAAAGTATGCAACAAAAAAATACGAAATAAGGGAAAATGGCGGCCCTTTAAAAGTATGCTACAAAAATACAAATGGGCACTAAAAGTATGCTCTAAAAATATAAAAAACACAAAAAGTATGCCACAGAACGGGACGAAAAGGAGGACGAAAAATGGAAAAGAAAGGGAAAAAGGAGGACAAAGAGAAGGAAGAAGAGAAGAAAAAGAAGAAGAAAAAGGAAGAGGAAAAAGAAGAAGAAGAGGGAGCAAAGGAGGAAAAGAAGAGAGGAAAAAGAGAAGAAAAAAGGAGAAAAAGAAGAGAAAGAGGAGAAGGAAAAAGAGGAAAAAGGAGAAAAAAAGAGAAGGAAGAAGAAGAAAGAAAAAGAGGAAAACGGAGAATGAAAGAAGGAAAAAAGACAACGAAAAAGAGGAGGAAGAGGAAGAAAAACGGGGAAGAAGGTGTATAAAGAGGGACAGTGACAAGGGGATTGGGAATAAGAAGGCCCCAAAGCAGTAGGCATATAAGGGCCATCCCTAGACTATGGTAGTCTATTTTCAGGCACATACTTAAAGTATACTACATTAATTTCAGGTACATAGTAAATGTATGCTACACTATTTTTAGCTGCAGACTAAAAGTATGCTATACTATTTTAAGCTGCAGACTAAAAGTATGCAACAAAAACCGAAAAATACTAAAAGTATGCAACAAAAAAATACGAAATAAGGGAAAATGGCGGCCCTTTAAAAGTATGCTACAAAAATACAAATGGGCACTAAAAGTATGCTCTAAAAATATAAAAAACACAAAAAGTATGCCACAGAACGGGACGAAAAGGAGGACGAAAAATGGAAAAGAAAGGGAAAAAGGAGGACAAAGAGAAGGAAGAAGAGAAGAAAAAGAAGAAGAAAAAGGAAGAGGAAAAAAGAAGAAGAAGAGGGAGCAAAGGAGGAAAAGAAGAGAGGAAAAAGAGAAGAAAAAAGGAGAAAAAGAAGAGAAAGAGGAGAAGGAAAAAAGAGGAAAAAGGAGAAAAAAAGAGAAGGAAGAAGAAGAAAGAAAAGAGGAAAACGGAGAATGAAAGAAGGAAAAAAGACAACGAAAAAGAGGAGGAAGAGGAAGAAAAACGGGGAAGAAGGTGTATAAAGAGGGACAGTGACAAGGGGATTGGGAATAAGAAGGCCCCAATGCAGTAGGCATATAAGGGCCATCCCTAGACTATGGTAGTCTATTTTCAGGCACATACTTAAAGTATACTACATTAATTTCAGGTACATAGTAAATGTATGCTACACTATTTTTAGCTGCAGACTAAAAGTATGCTATACTATTTTAAGCTGCAGACTAAAAGTATGCAACAAAAACCGAAAAATACTAAAAGTATGCAACAAAAAAATACGAAATAAGGGAAAATGGCGGCCCTTTAAAAGTATGCTACAAAAATACAAATGGGCACTAAAAGTATGCTCTAAAAATATAAAAAACACAAAAAGTATGCCACAGAACGGGACGAAAAGGAGGACGAAAAATGGAAAAGAAAGGGAAAAAGGAGGACAAAGAGAAGGAAGAAGAGAAGAAAAAGAAGAAGAAAAAGGAAGAGGAAAAAGAAGAAGAAGAGGGAGCAAAGGAGGAAAAGAAGAGAGGAAAAAGAGAAGAAAAAAGGAGAAAAAGAAGAGAAAGAGGAGAAGGAAAAAAGAGGAAAAAGGAGAAAAAAAGAGAAGGAAGAAGAAGAAAGAAAAAGAGGAAAACGGAGAATGAAAGAAGGAAAAAGACAACGAAAAAGAGGAGGAAGAGGAAGAAAAACGGGGAAGAAGGTGTATAAAGAGGGACAGTGACAAGGGGATTGGGAATAAGAAGGCCCCAATGCAGTAGGCATATAAGGGCCATCCCTAGACTATGGTAGTCTATTTTCAGGCACATACTTAAAGTATACTACATTAATTTCAGGTACATAGTAAATGTATGCTACACTATTTTTAGCTGCAGACTAAAAGTATGCTATACTATTTTAAGCTGCAGACTAAAAGTATGCAACAAAAACCGAAAAATACTAAAAGTATGCAACAAAAAAATACGAAATAAGGGAAAATGGCGGCCCTTTAAAAGTATGCTACAAAAATACAAATGGGCACTAAAAGTATGCTCTAAAAATATAAAAAACACAAAAAGTATGCCACAGAACGGGACGAAAAGGAGGACGAAAAATGGAAAAGAAAGGGAAAAAGGAGGACAAAGAGAAGGAAGAAGAGAAGAAAAAGAAGAAGAAAAAGGAAGAGGAAAAAGAAGAAGAAGAGGGAGCAAAGGAGGAAAAGAAGAGAGGAAAAAGAGAAGAAAAAAGGAGAAAAAGAAGAGAAAGAGGAGAAGGAAAAAAGAGGAAAAAGGAGAAAAAAGAGAAGGAAGAAGAAGAAAGAAAAAGAGGAAAACGGAGAATGAAAGAAGGAAAAAAGACAACGAAAAAGAGGAGGAAGAGGAAGAAAAACGGGGAAGAAGGTGTATAAAGAGGGACAGTGACAAGGGGATTGGGAATAAGAAGGCCCCAATGCAGTAGGCATATAAGGGCCATCCCTAGACTATGGTAGTCTATTTTCAGGCACATACTTAAAGTATACTACATTAATTTCAGGTACATAGTAAATGTATGCTACACTATTTTTAGCTGCAGACTAAAAGTATGCTATACTATTTTAAGCTGCAGACTAAAAGTATGCAACAAAAACCGAAAAATACTAAAAGTATGCAACAAAAAAATACGAAATAAGGGAAAATGGCGGCCCTTTAAAAGTATGCTACAAAAATACAAATGGGCACTAAAAGTATGCTCTATAAAAATATAAAAAACACAAAAAGTATGCCACAGAACGGGACGAAAAGGAGGACGAAAAATGGAAAAGAAAGGGAAAAAGGAGGACAAAGAGAAGGAAGAAGAGAAGAAAAAGAAGAAGAAAAAGGAAGAGGAAAAAGAAGAAGAAGAGGGAGCAAAGGAGGAAAAGAAGAGAGGAAAAAGAGAAGAAAAAAGGAGAAAAAGAAGAGAAAGAGGAGAAGGAAAAAAGAGGAAAAAGGAGAAAAAAGAGAAGGAAGAAGAAGAAAGAAAAAGAGGAAAACGGAGAATGAAAGAAGGAAAAAAGACAACGAAAAAGAGGAGGAAGAGGAAGAAAAACGGGGAAGAAGGTGTATAAAGAGGGACAGTGACAAGGGGATTGGGAATAAGAAGGCCCCAATGCAGTAGGCATATAAGGGCCATCCCTAGACTATGGTAGTCTATTTTCAGGCACATACTTAAAGTATACTACATTAATTTCAGGTACATAGTAAATGTATGCTACACTATTTTTAGCTGCAGACTAAAAGTATGCTATACTATTTTAAGCTGCAGACTAAAAGTATGCAACAAAAACCGAAAAATACTAAAAGTATGCAACAAAAAAATACGAAATAAGGGAAAATGGCGGCCCTTTAAAAGTATGCTACAAAAATACAAATGGGCACTAAAAGTATGCTCTAAAAATATAAAAAACACAAAAAGTATGCCACAGAACGGGACGAAAAGGAGGACGAAAAATGGAAAAGAAAGGGAAAAAGGAGGACAAAGAGAAGGAAGAAGAGAAGAAAAAGAAGAAGAAAAAGGAAGAGGAAAAAGAAGAAGAAGAGGGAGCAAAGGAGGAAAAGAAGAGAGGAAAAAGAGAAGAAAAAAGGAGAAAAAGAAGAGAAAGAGGAGAAGGAAAAAAGAGGAAAAAGGAGAAAAAAAGAGAAGGAAGAAGAAGAAAGAAAAAGAGGAAAACGGAGAATGAAAGAAGGAAAAAAGACAACGAAAAAGAGGAGGAAGAGGAAGAAAAACGGGGAAGAAGGTGTATAAAGAGGGACAGTGACAAGGGGATTGGGAATAAGAAGGCCCCAATGCAGTAGGCATATAAGGGCCATCCCTAGACTATGGTAGTCTATTTTCAGGCACATACTTAAAGTATACTACATTAATTTCAGGTACATAGTAAATGTATGCTACACTATTTTTAGCTGCAGACTAAAAGTATGCTATACTATTTTAAGCTGCAGACTAAAAGTATGCAACAAAAACCGAAAAATACTAAAAGTATGCAACAAAAAAATACGAAATAAGGGAAAATGGCGGCCCTTTAAAAGTATGCTACAAAAATACAAATGGGCACTAAAAGTATGCTCTAAAAATATAAAAAACACAAAAAGTATGCCACAGAACGGGACGAAAAGGAGGACGAAAAATGGAAAAGAAAGGGAAAAAGGAGGACAAAGAGAAGGAAGAAGAGAAGAAAAAGAAGAAGAAAAAGGAAGAGGAAAAAGAAGAAGAAGAGGGAGCAAAGGAGGAAAAGAAGAGAGGAAAAAGAGAAGAAAAAAGGAGAAAAAGAAGAGAAAGAGGAGAAGGAAAAAAGAGGAAAAAGGAGAAAAAAGAGAAGGAAGAAGAAGAAAGAAAAAGAGGAAAACGGAGAATGAAAGAAGGAAAAAAGACAACGAAAAAGAGGAGGAAGAGGAAGAAAAACGGGGAAGAAGGTGTATAAAGAGGGACAGTGACAAGGGGATTGGGAATAAGAAGGCCCCAATGCAGTAGGCATATAAGGGCCATCCCTAGACTATGGTAGTCTATTTTCAGGCACATACTTAAAGTATACTACATTAATTTCAGGTACATAGTAAATGTATGCTACACTATTTTTAGCTGCAGACTAAAAGTATGCTATACTATTTTAAGCTGCAGACTAAAAGTATGCAACAAAAACCGAAAAATACTAAAAGTATGCAACAAAAAAATACGAAATAAGGGAAAATGGCGGCCCTTTAAAAGTATGCTACAAAAATACAAATGGGCACTAAAAGTATGCTCTAAAAATATAAAAAACACAAAAAGTATGCCACAGAACGGGACGAAAAGGAGGACGAAAAATGGAAAAGAAAGGGAAAAAGGAGGACAAAGAGAAGGAAGAAGAGAAGAAAAAGAAGAAGAAAAAGGAAGAGGAAAAAGAAGAAGAAGAGGGAGCAAAGGAGGAAAAGAAGAGAGGAAAAAGAGAAGAAAAAAGGAGAAAAAGAAGAGAAAGAGGAGAAGGAAAAAAGAGGAAAAAGGAGAAAAAAGAGAAGGAAGAAGAAGAAAGAAAAAGAGGAAAACGGAGAATGAAAGAAGGAAAAAAGACAACGAAAAAGAGGAGGAAGAGGAAGAAAAACGGGGAAGAAGGTGTATAAAGAGGGACAGTGACAAGGGGATTGGGAATAAGAAGGCCCCAATGCAGTAGGCATATAAGGGCCATCCCTAGACTATGGTAGTCTATTTTCAGGCACATACTTAAAGTATACTACATTAATTTCAGGTACATAGTAAATGTATGCTACACTATTTTTAGCTGCAGACTAAAAGTATGCTATACTATTTTAAGCTGCAGACTAAAAGTATGCAACAAAAACCGAAAAATACTAAAAGTATGCAACAAAAAAATACGAAATAAGGGAAAATGGCGGCCCTTTAAAAGTATGCTACAAAAATACAAATGGGCACTAAAAGTATGCTCTAAAAATATAAAAAACACAAAAAGTATGCCACAGAACGGGACGAAAAGGAGGACGAAAAATGGAAAAGAAAGGGAAAAAGGAGGACAAAGAGAAGGAAGAAGAGAAGAAAAAGAAGAAGAAAAAGGAAGAGGAAAAAGAAGAAGAAGAGGGAGCAAAGGAGGAAAAGAAGAGAGGAAAAAGAGAAGAAAAAAGGAGAAAAAGAAGAGAAAGAGGAGAAGGAAAAAAGAGGAAAAAGGAGAAAAAAGAGAAGGAAGAAGAAGAAAGAAAAAGAGGAAAACGGAGAATGAAAGAAGGAAAAAAGACAACGAAAAAGAGGAGGAAGAGGAAGAAAAACGGGGAAGAAGGTGTATAAAGAGGGACAGTGACAAGGGGATTGGGAATAAGAAGGCCCCAATGCAGTAGGCATATAAGGGCCATCCCTAGACTATGGTAGTCTATTTTCAGGCACATACTTAAAGTATACTACATTAATTTCAGGTACATAGTAAATGTATGCTACACTATTTTTAGCTGCAGACTAAAAGTATGCTATACTATTTTAAGCTGCAGACTAAAAGTATGCAACAAAAACCGAAAAATACTAAAAGTATGCAACAAAAAAATACGAAATAAGGGAAAATGGCGGCCCTTTAAAAGTATGCTACAAAAATACAAATGGGCACTAAAAGTATGCTCTAAAAATATAAAAAACACAAAAAGTATGCCACAGAACGGGACGAAAAGGAGGACGAAAAATGGAAAAGAAAGGGAAAAAGGAGGACAAAGAGAAGGAAGAAGAGAAGAAAAAGAAGAAGAAAAAGGAAGAGGAAAAAGAAGAAGAAGAGGGAGCAAAGGAGGAAAAGAAGAGAGGAAAAAGAGAAGAAAAAAGGAGAAAAAGAAGAGAAAGAGGAGAAGGAAAAAAGAGGAAAAAGGAGAAAAAAAGAGAAGGAAGAAGAAGAAAGAAAAAGAGGAAAACGGAGAATGAAAGAAGGAAAAAAGACAACGAAAAAGAGGAGGAAGAGGAAGAAAAAGGAAAAGGGAAGAAGGTGTATAAAGAGGGACAGTGACAAGGGGATTGGGAATAAGAAGGCCCCAATGCAGTAGGCATATAAGGGCCATCCCTAGACTATGGTAGTCTATTTTCAGGCACATACTTAAAGTATACTACATTAATTTCAGGTACATAGTAAATGTATGCTACACTATTTTTAGCTGCAGACTAAAAGTATGCTATACTATTTTAAGCTGCAGACTAAAAGTATGCAACAAAAACCGAAAAATACTAAAAGTATGCAACAAAAAAATACGAAATAAGGGAAAATGGCGGCCCTTTAAAAGTATGCTACAAAAATACAAATGGGCACTAAAAGTATGCTCTAAAAATATAAAAAACACAAAAAGTATGCCACAGAACGGGACGAAAAGGAGGACGAAAAATGGAAAAGAAAGGGAAAAAGGAGGACAAAGAGAAGGAAGAAGAGAAGAAAAAGAAGAAGAAAAAGGAAGAGGAAAAAGAAGAAG
Organism: Drosophila emarginata; assembly: GCA_037075365.1. Lineage (NCBI taxonomy): Eukaryota > Metazoa > Arthropoda > Insecta > Diptera > Drosophilidae > Drosophila > Drosophila emarginata. Next base: position 10,617,210 of record JBAMCD010000260.1, read on the forward strand.
AAGAGGGAGCAAAGGAGGAAAAGAAGAGAGGAAAAAGAGAAGAAAAAAGGAGAAAAAGAAGAGAAAGAGGAGAAGGAAAAAGAGGAAAAAGGAGAAAAAAAGAGAAGGAAGAAGAAGAAAGAAAAAGAGGAAAACGGAGAATGAAAGAAGGAAAAAAGACAACGAAAAAGAGGAGGAAGAGGAAGAAAAACGGGGAAGAAGGTGTATAAAGAGGGACAGTGACAAGGGGATTGGGAATAAGAAGGCCCCAATGCAGTAGGCATATAAGGGCCATCCCTAGACTATGGTAGTCTATTTTCAGGCACATACTTAAAGTATACTACATTAATTTCAGGTACATAGTAAATGTATGCTACACTATTTTTAGCTGCAGACTAAAAGTATGCTATACTATTTTAAGCTGCAGACTAAAAGTATGCAACAAAAACCGAAAAATACTAAAAGTATGCAACAAAAAAATACGAAATAAGGGAAAATGGCGGCCCTTTAAAAGTATGCTACAAAAATACAAATGGGCACTAAAAGTATGCTCTAAAAATATAAAAAACACAAAAAGTATGCCACAGAACGGGACGAAAAGGAGGACGAAAAATGGAAAAGAAAGGGAAAAAGGAGGACAAAGAGAAGGAAGAAGAGAAGAAAAAGAAGAAGAAAAAGGAAGAGGAAAAAGAAGAAGAAGAGGGAGCAAAGGAGGAAAAGAAGAGAGGAAAAAGAGAAGAAAAAAGGAGAAAAAGAAGAGAAAGAGGAGAAGGAAAAAAGAGGAAAAAGGAGAAAAAAGAGAAGGAAGAAGAAGAAAGAAAAAGAGGAAAACGGAGAATGAAAGAAGGAAAAAAGACAACGAAAAAGAGGAGGAAGAGGAAGAAAAACGGGGAAGAAGGTGTATAAAGAGGGACAGTGACAAGGGGATTGGGAATAAGAAGGCCCCAATGCAGTAGGCATATAAGGGCCATCCCTAGACTATGGTAGTCTATTTTCAGGCACATACTTAAAGTATACTACATTAATTTCAGGTACATAGTAAATGTATGCTACACTATTTTTAGCTGCAGACTAAAAGTATGCTATACTATTTTAAGCTGCAGACTAAAAGTATGCAACAAAAACCGAAAAATACTAAAAGTATGCAACAAAAAAATACGAAATAAGGGAAAATGGCGGCCCTTTAAAAGTATGCTACAAAAATACAAATGGGCACTAAAAGTATGCTCTAAAAATATAAAAAACACAAAAAGTATGCCACAGAACGGGACGAAAAGGAGGACGAAAAATGGAAAAGAAAGGGAAAAAGGAGGACAAAGAGAAGGAAGAAGAGAAGAAAAAGAAGAAGAAAAAGGAAGAGGAAAAAGAAGAAGAAGAGGGAGCAAAGGAGGAAAAGAAGAGAGGAAAAAGAGAAGAAAAAAGGAGAAAAAGAAGAGAAAGAGGAGAAGGAAAAAAGAGGAAAAAGGAGAAAAAAGAGAAGGAAGAAGAAGAAAGAAAAAGAGGAAAACGGAGAATGAAAGAAGGAAAAAAGACAACGAAAAAGAGGAGGAAGAGGAAGAAAAACGGGGAAGAAGGTGTATAAAGAGGGACAGTGACAAGGGGATTGGGAATAAGAAGGCCCCAATGCAGTAGGCATATAAGGGCCATCCCTAGACTATGGTAGTCTATTTTCAGGCACATACTTAAAGTATACTACATTAATTTCAGGTACATAGTAAATGTATGCTACACTATTTTTAGCTGCAGACTAAAAGTATGCTATACTATTTTAAGCTGCAGACTAAAAGTATGCAACAAAAACCGAAAAATACTAAAAGTATGCAACAAAAAAATACGAAATAAGGGAAAATGGCGGCCCTTTAAAAGTATGCTACAAAAATACAAATGGGCACTAAAAGTATGCTCTAAAAATATAAAAAACACAAAAAGTATGCCACAGAACGGGACGAAAAGGAGGACGAAAAATGGAAAAGAAAGGGAAAAAGGAGGACAAAGAGAAGGAAGAAGAGAAGAAAAAGAAGAAGAAAAAGGAAGAGGAAAAAGAAGAAGAAGAGGGAGCAAAGGAGGAAAAGAAGAGAGGAAAAAGAGAAGAAAAAAGGAGAAAAAGAAGAGAAAGAGGAGAAGGAAAAAGAGGAAAAAGGAGAAAAAAAGAGAAGGAAGAAGAAGAAAGAAAAAGAGGAAAACGGAGAATGAAAGAAGGAAAAAAGACAACGAAAAAGAGGAGGAAGAGGAAGAAAAACGGGGAAGAAGGTGTATAAAGAGGGACAGTGACAAGGGGATTGGGAATAAGAAGGCCCCAATGCAGTAGGCATATAAGGGCCATCCCTAGACTATGGTAGTCTATTTTCAGGCACATACTTAAAGTATACTACATTAATTTCAGGTACATAGTAAATGTATGCTACACTATTTTTAGCTGCAGACTAAAAGTATGCTATACTATTTTAAGCTGCAGACTAAAAGTATGCAACAAAAACCGAAAAATACTAAAAGTATGCAACAAAAAAATACGAAATAAGGGAAAATGGCGGCCCTTTAAAAGTATGCTACAAAAATACAAATGGGCACTAAAAGTATGCTCTAAAAATATAAAAAACACAAAAAGTATGCCACAGAACGGGACGAAAAGGAGGACGAAAAATGGAAAAGAAAGGGAAAAAGGAGGACAAAGAGAAGGAAGAAGAGAAGAAAAAGAAGAAGAAAAAGGAAGAGGAAAAAGAAGAAGAAGAGGGAGCAAAGGAGGAAAAGAAGAGAGGAAAAAGAGAAGAAAAAAGGAGAAAAAGAAGAGAAAGAGGAGAAGGAAAAAAGAGGAAAAAGGAGAAAAAAAGAGAAGGAAGAAGAAGAAAGAAAAAGAGGAAAACGGAGAATGAAAGAAGGAAAAAAGACAACGAAAAAGAGGAGGAAGAGGAAGAAAAACGGGGAAGAAGGTGTATAAAGAGGGACAGTGACAAGGGGATTGGGAATAAGAAGGCCCCAATGCAGTAGGCATATAAGGGCCATCCCTAGACTATGGTAGTCTATTTTCAGGCACATACTTAAAGTATACTACATTAATTTCAGGTACATAGTAAATGTATGCTACACTATTTTTAGCTGCAGACTAAAAGTATGCTATACTATTTTAAGCTGCAGACTAAAAGTATGCAACAAAAACCGAAAAATACTAAAAGTATGCAACAAAAAAATACGAAATAAGGGAAAATGGCGGCCCTTTAAAAGTATGCTACAAAAATACAAATGGGCACTAAAAGTATGCTCTAAAAATATAAAAAACACAAAAAGTATGCCACAGAACGGGACGAAAAGGAGGACGAAAAATGGAAAAGAAAGGGAAAAAGGAGGACAAAGAGAAGGAAGAAGAGAAGAAAAAGAAGAAGAAAAAGGAAGAGGAAAAAGAAGAAGAAGAGGGAGCAAAGGAGGAAAAGAAGAGAGGAAAAAGAGAAGAAAAAAGGAGAAAAAGAAGAGAAAGAGGAGAAGGAAAAAAGAGGAAAAAGGAGAAAAAAAGAGAAGGAAGAAGAAGAAAGAAAAAGAGGAAAACGGAGAATGAAAGAAGGAAAAAAGACAACGAAAAAGAGGAGGAAGAGGAAGAAAAACGGGGAAGAAGGTGTATAAAGAGGGACAGTGACAAGGGGATTGGGAATAAGAAGGCCCCAATGCAGTAGGCATATAAGGGCCATCCCTAGACTATGGTAGTCTATTTTCAGGCACATACTTAAAGTATACTACATTAATTTCAGGTACATAGTAAATGTATGCTACACTATTTTTAGCTGCAGACTAAAAGTATGCTATACTATTTTAAGCTGCAGACTAAAAGTATGCAACAAAAACCGAAAAATACTAAAAGTATGCAACAAAAAAATACGAAATAAGGGAAAATGGCGGCCCTTTAAAAGTATGCTACAAAAATACAAATGGGCACTAAAAGTATGCTCTAAAAATATAAAAAAC
>JBAMCD010000262.1:0-24245 GCA_037075365.1 Drosophila emarginata
CAATCCATATTATAATTCTTCTTGCATTAAACACATACATATTATTAGAACAACTTAAAATTTTGTCATTATTGGAATCAATTTTGTTTAACATTCCTACCAGAATATTCAGTATTATACAATAATTTGAAATTATGAATTTATTTCTGTGTTACAATCCATATTACAATTCTACTTGCATATATGTATTATTAGAACAACTTAAAATTTTGTCATTATTGGAATCAACTTTTTTTTAATATTCCTACCAGAATATTCAGTATTATGAAAAAATTTGAAATTATGAATTCATTTTTGTATTAAAATTCAAATTACAATTGTATTTGTATTAAACACAGTTACAGTAACGACTTAAAATGTTGTCATTATTGGAAAGAATTTTTTAACATTTCTACCAGAATATTCAGTATTATACAAAAATTTCACATTATAAATTCATTTCTGTGTTACAATTCATATTACAATTGTACTTGCATTAAACACATATATGTATGTATTATTAGAACAACTTATAATTTGTCATTATTGGAATCAACTTTTCTTAACATTCCTACCAGAACGCTTAGTATTATGCACAAACTTGAAATTATGAATTCATGTTTGTATTAAAATTCATATTACAATTGTATTTGTATTAAACACAGTTACAGTAACGACTTAAAATGTTGTCATTATTGGAAAGAATTTTTTAACATTTCTACCAGAATATTCAGTATTATACAAAAATTTGAAATTATAAATTCATTTTTGTGTTACAATTCATATTACAATTGTACTTACATTAAACACATATATGTATGTATTATTATAACAACTTATAATTTGTCATTATTGGAATCAACTTTTTTTAACATTCCTACCAGAACGCTTAGTATTATGCACAAACTTGAAATTATGAATTCATGTTTGTATTAAAATTCATATTACAATTGTATTTGTATTAAACACAGTTACAGTAACGACTTAAAATGTTGTCATTATTGGAAAGAATTTTTTAACATTTCTACCAGAATATTCAGTATTATACAAAAATTTCATATTATAAATTCATTTCTGTGTTACAATTCATATTACAATTGTACTTGCATTAAACACATGTATATTTTTAGAACAACTTAAAATTTTGTCATTATTGGAATCAATTTTGTTTAACATTTTTACCAGAATATTCAGTATTATACAATAATTTGAAATTATGAATTTATTTCTATGTTACAATCCATATTACAATTCTACTTGCATATATGTATTATTAGAACAACTTAAAATTTTGTCATTATTGGAATCAACTTTTTTTTAATATTCCTACCAGAATATTCAGTATTATGAAAAAATTTGAAATTATGAATTCATTTTTGTATTAAAATTCAAATTACAATTGTATTTGTATTAAACACAGTTACAGTAACGACTTAAAATGTTGTCATTATTGGAAAGAATTTTTTAACATTTCTACCAGAATATTCAGTATTATACAAAAATTTCACATTATAAATTCATTTCTGTGTTACAATTCATATTACAATTGTACTTGCATTAAACACATATATGTATGTATTATTAGAACAACTTATAATTTGTCATTATTGGAATCAACTTTTCTTAACATTCCTACCAGAACGCTTAGTATTATGCACAAACTTGAAATTATGAATTCATGTTTGTATTAAAATTCATATTACAATTGTATTTGTATTAAACACAGTTACAGTAACGACTTAAAATGTTGTCATTATTGGAAAGAATTTTTTAACATTTCTACCAGAATATTCAGTATTATACAAAAATTTCACATTATAAATTCATTTCTGTGTTACAATTCATATTACAATTGTACTTGCATTAAACACATATATGTATGTATTATTAGAACAACTTATAATTTGTCATTATTGGAATCAACTTTTCTTAACATTCCTACCAGAACGCTTAGTATTATGCACAAACTTGAAATTATGAATTCATGTTTGTATTAAAATTCATATTACAATTGTATTTGTATTAAACACAGTTACAGTAACGACTTAAAATGTTGTCATTATTGGAAAGAATTTTTTAACATTTCTACCAGAATATTCAGTATTATACAAAAATTTGAAATTATAAATTCATTTTTGTGTTACAATTCATATTACAATTGTACTTACATTAAACACATATATGTATGTATTATTATAACAACTTATAATTTGTCATTATTGGAATCAACTTTTTTTAACATTCCTACCAGAACGCTTAGTATTATGCACAAACTTGAAATTATGAATTCATGTTTGTATTAAAATTCATATTACAATTGTATTTGTATTAAACACAGTTACAGTAACGACTTAAAATGTTGTCATTATTGGAAAGAATTTTTTAACATTTCTACCAGAATATTCAGTATTATACAAAAATTTCATATTATAAATTCATTTCTGTGTTACAATTCATATTACAATTGTACTTGCATTAAACACATGTATATTTTTAGAACAACTTAAAATTTTGTCATTATTGGAATCAATTTTGTTTAACATTTTTACCAGAATATTCAGTATTATACAATAATTTGAAATTATGAATTTATTTCTATGTTACAATCCATATTACAATTCTACTTGCATATATGTATTATTAGAACAACTTAAAATTTTGTCATTATTGGAATCAACTTTTTTTTAATATTCCTACCAGAATATTCAGTATTATGAAAAAATTTGAAATTATGAATTCATTTTTGTATTAAAATTCAAATTACAATTGTATTTGTATTAAACAGAGTTACAGTAACGACTTAAAATGTTGTCATTATTGGAAAGAATTTTTTAACATTTCTACCAGAATATTCAGTATTATACAAAAATTTCATATTATAAATTCATTTCTGTGTTACAATTCATATTACAATTGTACTTGCATTAAACACATATATGTATGTATTATTAGAACAACTTAAAATTTTGTCATTATTGGAATCAATTTTGTTTAACATTTTTACCAGAATATTCAGTATTATACAATAATTTGAAATTATGAATTTATTTCTATGTTACAATCCATATTACAATTCTACTTGCATATATGTATGTATTATTAGAACAACTTAAAATTTTGTCATTATTGGAATCAACTTTTTTTTAATATTCCTACCAGAATATTCAGTATTATGAAAAAATTTGAAATTATGAATTCATTTTTGTATTAAAATTCAAATTACAATTGTATTTGTATTAAACAGAGTTACAGTAACGACTTAAAATGTTGTCATTATTGGAAAGAATTTTTTAACATTTCTACCAGAATATTCAGTATTATACAAAAATTTCAAATTATAAATTCATTTCTGTGTTACAATTCATATTACAATTCTACTTGCATTAAAAACATGTATATTTTTAGAACAACTTAAAATTTTGTCATTATTGGAATCAATTTTGTTTAACATTTTTACCAGAATATTCAGTATTATACAATAATTTGAAATTATGAATTTATTTCTATGTTACAGTCCATATTACAATTCTACTTGCATTAAACACATACATATATGTATTATTAGAACAACTTAAAATTTTGTCATTATTGGAATCAATTTTGTTTAACATTTTTACCAGAATATTCAGTATTATGGAAAAATTTGAAATTATGAATTTATTTCTATGTTACAATCTATATTACAATTCTACTTGCATTAAACACATATTTGTATTATTAGAACAACTTAAAATTTTGTCATTATTGGAATCAATTTTGTTTAACATTTTTACCAGAATATTCAGTATTATGGAAAAATTTGAAATTATGAATTTATTTCTATGTTACAGTCCATATTACAATTCTACTTGCATTAAACACATACATATATGTATTATTAGAACAACTTAAAATTTTGTCATTATTGGAATCAATTTTGTTTAACATTTTTACCAGAATATTCAGTATTATACAATAATTTGAAATTATGAATTTATTTCTTTGTTACAATCCATATTATAATTCTACTTGCATTAAACACATACATATTATTAGAACAACTTAAAATTTTGTCATTATTGGAATCAATTTTGTTTAACATTTTTACCAGAATATTCAGTATTTTACAAAAATTTGAAATTATGAATTCATTTTTGTGTTACAATTCATATTACAATTCTACTTGCATTAAACACATGTATTTATTATTGGAACAACTTAAAATTTTGTCATTATTGGAATCAACTTTTTTTAACATTCCTACCAGAACGCTTAGTATTATGCACAAACTTGAAATTATGAATTCATGTTTGTATTAAAATTCATATTACAATTGTATTTGTATTAAACACAGTTGCAGTAACGACTTAAAATGTTGTCATTATTGGAAAGAATTTTTTAACATTTCTACCAGAATATTCAGTATTATACAAAAATTTCACATTATAAATTCATTTCTGTGTTACAATTCATATTACAATTGTACTTGCATTGAACACATACATGTATGTATTATTAGAACAACTTAAAATTTTGTCATTATTGGAATCAATTTTGTTTAACATTTTTACCAGAATATTCAGTATTATACAAGCCATCGCAACTAATTTCTTAGAATTATATCAAAAATTTCATTCAACTCGTGCAGATAGATAGCTTTTAAAGAAATAAAATAAAGTTTTTGTGAGGTAGACCTTTGTGTTTTGGACTATCTAATCCCGTTTTGGTATTTAAAACATATTTGCAGTCATACATCATATTGCTGAGAATTAAATCGGCAGTCATACATCATATTGCTGAGAATTAAATCGGCTTAATACAACTCCCAAGCATAAGGGCGATAAAGAAAGCAAATATGTTATATGTCTAGTGATTTTTCTGATGGTCATGTTTATTTGTGTGATGTCATAATGTTTATAATATTATTGAGTTTACGCATTATCAGTAATAAAATGCGACAAAAAATTTTCAAGTAAAGTTAGATTTTCGATTTGCTATATCCGAGATGATCACTATTCTACAATTTGGTTTTAAACTCAACAAGTTGAAATAGTTCTTATTCTTAATCTAATAAATGTTGGACTTTTAGTAACCCACCCACCCCAAACTCTATTCACGACTCTCAATTCAAAAATTAATTACTATTTCTTATCTTGCTTTTCAATTATTTTTCTCCATAGGGTAATATTATTACCACTTTATTATACCTATTAAAGTCATAACAGGTAGAATAAAACATTAGCAAGAATTTAATTTCTTAATTAACGTCAACAAACCAAATACTAAATATCGCAGATACACGTAAAAACATTTTGTACTGACTTTCCAAGTCCAACATCTGCTGATAAGAGAAAGGGTGGTAGCTTGCATTTACTGTTTAAATAAGTCGCCTGGAATGACTTGCTCACTTCATTTAATATTTTGTTAACATAGTTGAACCAAAATTATTAAATAAGTGACCTTTCGTTATCAGTATATGTCTGTTGTCCTTGAAAATAATTTATACCATTTAATTGTCTCTCTACTATCTCTTTTCAGGTATAAAAGTACTTATTTGAAGTAAAAATTTGAAATTATGAATTCATGTTTGTATTAAAATTCATATTACAATTGTATTTGTATTAAACACAGTTACAGTAACGACTTAAAATGTTGTCATTATTGGAAAGAATTTTTTAACATTTCTACCAGAATATTCAGTATTATACAAAAATTTGAAATTATAAATTCATTTTTGTGTTACAATTCATATTACAATTGTACTTACATTAAACACATATATGTATGTATTATTATAACAACTTATAATTTGTCATTATTGGAATCAACTTTTTTTAACATTCCTACCAGAACGCTTAGTATTATGCACAAACTTGAAATTATGAATTTATTTCTATGTTACAATCCATATTACAATTCTACTTGCATATATGTATTATTAGAACAACTTAAAATTTTGTCATTATTGGAATCAACTTTTTTTTAATATTCCTACCAGAATATTCAGTATTATGAAAAAATTTGAAATTATGAATTCATTTTTGTATTAAAATTCAAATTACAATTGTATTTGTATTAAACACAGTTACAGTAACGACTTAAAATGTTGTCATTATTGGAAAGAATTTTTTAACATTTTTACCAGAATATTCAGTATTATACAATAATTTGAAATTATGAATTTATTTCTTTGTTACAATCCATATTATAATTCTACTTGCATTAAACACATACATATTATTAGAACAACTTAAAATTTTGTCATTATTGGAATCAATTTTGTTTAACATTCCTACCAGAATATTCAGTATTATACAATAATTTGAAATTATGAATTTATTTCTGTGTTACAATCCATATTACAATTCTACTTGCATATATGTATTATTAGAACAACTTAAAATTTTGTCATTATTGGAATCAACTTTTTTTTAATATTCCTACCAGAATATTCAGTATTATGAAAAAATTTGAAATTATGAATTCATTTTTGTATTAAAATTCAAATTACAATTGTATTTGTATTAAACAGAGTTACAGTAACGACTTAAAATGTTGTCATTATTGGAAAGAATTTTTTAACATTTCTACCAGAATATTCAGTATTATACAAAAATTTCATATTATAAATTCATTTCTGTGTTACAATTCATATTACAATTGTACTTGCATTAAACACATATATGTATGTATTATTAGAACAACTTAAAATTTTGTCATTATTGGAATCAATTTTGTTTAACATTTTTACCAGAATATTCAGTATTATACAATAATTTGAAATTATGAATTTATTTCTATGTTACAATCCATATTACAATTCTACTTGCATATATGTATTATTAGAACAACTTAAAATTTTGTCATTATTGGAATCAACTTTTTTTTAATATTCCTACCAGAATATTCAGTATTATGAAAAAATTTGAAATTATGAATTCATTTTTGTATTAAAATTCAAATTACAATTGTATTTGTATTAAACAGAGTTACAGTAACGACTTAAAATGTTGTCATTATTGGAAAGAATTTTTTAACATTTCTACCAGAATATTCAGTATTATACAAAAATTTCAAATTATAAATTCATTTCTGTGTTACAATTCATATTACAATTCTACTTGCATTAAAAACATGTATATTTTTAGAACAACTTAAAATTTTGTCATTATTGGAATCAATTTTGTTTAACATTTTTACCAGAATATTCAGTATTATACAATAATTTGAAATTATGAATTTATTTCTATGTTACAGTCCATATTACAATTCTACTTGCATTAAACACATACATATATGTATTATTAGAACAACTTAATATTTTGTCATTATTGGAATCAATTTTGTTTAACATTTTTACCAGAATATTCAGTATTATGGAAAAATTTGAAATTATGAATTTATTTCTATGTTACAATCTATATTACAATTCTACTTGCATTAAACACATATTTGTATTATTAGAACAACTTAAAATTTTGTCATTATTGGAATCAATTTTGTTTAACATTTTTACCAGAATATTCAGTATTATGGAAAAATTTGAAATTATGAATTTATTTCTATGTTACAGTCCATATTACAATTCTACTTGCATTAAACACATACATATATGTATTATTAGAACAACTTAAAATTTTGTCATTATTGGAATCAATTTTGTTTAACATTTTTACCAGAATATTCAGTATTATACAATAATTTGAAATTATGAATTTATTTCTTTGTTACAATCCATATTATAATTCTACTTGCATTAAACACATACATATTATTAGAACAACTTAAAATTTTGTCATTATTGGAATCAATTTTGTTTAACATTCCTACCAGAATATTCAGTATTATACAATAATTTGAAATTATGAATTTATTTCTGTGTTACAATCCATATTACAATTCTACTTGCATATATGTATTATTAGAACAACTTAAAATTTTGTCATTATTGGAATCAACTTTTTTTTAATATTCCTACCAGAATATTCAGTATTATGAAAAAATTTGAAATTATGAATTCATTTTTGTATTAAAATTCAAATTACAATTGTATTTGTATTAAACACAGTTACAGTAACGACTTAAAATGTTGTCATTATTGGAAAGAATTTTTTAACATTTCTACCAGAATATTCAGTATTATACAAAAATTTCACATTATAAATTCATTTCTGTGTTACAATTCATATTACAATTGTACTTGCATTAAACACATATATGTATGTATTATTAGAACAACTTATAATTTGTCATTATTGGAATCAACTTTTCTTAACATTCCTACCAGAACGCTTAGTATTATGCACAAACTTGAAATTATGAATTCATGTTTGTATTAAAATTCATATTACAATTGTATTTGTATTAAACACAGTTACAGTAACGACTTAAAATGTTGTCATTATTGGAAAGAATTTTTTAACATTTCTACCAGAATATTCAGTATTATACAAAAATTTGAAATTATAAATTCATTTTTGTGTTACAATTCATATTACAATTGTACTTACATTAAACACATATATGTATGTATTATTATAACAACTTATAATTTGTCATTATTGGAATCAACTTTTTTTAACATTCCTACCAGAACGCTTAGTATTATGCACAAACTTGAAATTATGAATTCATGTTTGTATTAAAATTCATATTACAATTGTATTTGTATTAAACACAGTTACAGTAACGACTTAAAATGTTGTCATTATTGGAAAGAATTTTTTAACATTTCTACCAGAATATTCAGTATTATACAAAAATTTCATATTATAAATTCATTTCTGTGTTACAATTCATATTACAATTGTACTTGCATTAAACACATGTATATTTTTAGAACAACTTAAAATTTTGTCATTATTGGAATCAATTTTGTTTAACATTTTTACCAGAATATTCAGTATTATACAATAATTTGAAATTATGAATTTATTTCTATGTTACAATCCATATTACAATTCTACTTGCATATATGTATGTATTATTAGAACAACTTAAAATTTTGTCATTATTGGAATCAACTTTTTTTTAATATTCCTACCAGAATATTCAGTATTATGAAAAAATTTGAAATTATGAATTCATTTTTGTATTAAAATTCAAATTACAATTGTATTTGTATTAAACAGAGTTACAGTAACGACTTAAAATGTTGTCATTATTGGAAAGAATTTTTTAACATTTCTACCAGAATATTCAGTATTATACAAAAATTTCAAATTATAAATTCATTTCTGTGTTACAATTCATATTACAATTCTACTTGCATTAAAAACATGTATATTTTTAGAACAACTTAAAATTTTGTCATTATTGGAATCAATTTTGTTTAACATTTTTACCAGAATATTCAGTATTATACAATAATTTGAAATTATGAATTTATTTCTATGTTACAGTCCATATTACAATTCTACTTGCATTAAACACATACATATATGTATTAATAGAACAACTTAAAATTTTGTCATTATTGGAATCAATTTTGTTTAACATTTTTACCAGAATATTCAGTATTATGGAAAAATTTGAAATTATGAATTTATTTCTATGTTACAATCTATATTAGAATTCTACTTGCATTAAACACATATTTGTATTATTAGAACAACTTAAAATTTTGTCATTATTGGAATCAATTTTGTTTAACATTTTTACCAGAATATTCAGTATTATGGAAAAATTTGAAATTATGAATTTATTTCTATGTTACAGTCCATATTACAATTCTACTTGCATTAAACACATACATATATGTATTATTAGAACAACTTAAAATTTTGTCATTATTGGAATCAATTTTGTTTAACATTTTTACCAGAATATTCAGTATTATACAATAATTTGAAATTATGAATTTATTTCTTTGTTACAATCCATATTATAATTCTACTTGCATTAAACACATACATATTATTAGAACAACTTAAAATTTTGTCATTATTGGAATCAATTTTGTTTAACATTTTTACCAGAATATTCAGTATTTTACAAAAATTTGAAATTATGAATTCATTTTTGTGTTACAATTCATATTACAATTCTACTTGCATTAAACACATGTATTTATTATTGGAACAACTTAAAATTTTGTCATTATTGGAATCAACTTTTTTTAACATTCCTACCAGAACGCTTAGTATTATGCACAAACTTGAAATTATGAATTCATGTTTGTATTAAAATTCATATTACAATTGTATTTGTATTAAACACAGTTGCAGTAACGACTTAAAATGTTGTCATTATTGGAAAGAATTTTTTAACATTTCTACCAGAATATTCAGTATTATACAAAAATTTCACATTATAAATTCATTTCTGTGTTACAATTCATATTACAATTGTACTTGCATTGAACACATACATGTATGTATTATTAGAACAACTTAAAATTTTGTCATTATTGGAATCAATTTTGTTTAACATTTTTACCAGAATATTCAGTATTATACAAGCCATCGCAACTAATTTCTTAGAATTATATCAAAAATTTCATTCAACTCGTGCAGATAGATAGCTTTTAAAGAAATAAAATAAAGTTTTTGTGAGGTAGACCTTTGTGTTTTGGACTATCTAATCCCGTTTTGGTATTTAAAACATATTTGCAGTCATACATCATATTGCTGAGAATTAAATCGGCTTAATACAACTCCCAAGCATAAGGGCGATAAAGAAAGCAAATATGTTATATGTCTAGTGATTTTTCTGATGGTCATGTTTATTTGTGTGATGTCATAATGTTTATAATATTATTGAGTTTACGCATTATCAGTAATAAAATGCGACAAAAAATTTTCAAGTAAAGTTAGATTTTCGATTTGCTATATCCGAGATGATCACTATTCTACAATTTGGTTTTAAACTCAACAAGTTGAAATAGTTCTTATTCTTAATCTAATAAATGTTGGACTTTTAGTAACCCACCCACCCCAAACTCTATTCACGACTCTCAATTCAAAAATTAATTACTATTTCTTATCTTGCTTTTCAATTATTTTTCTCCATAGGGTAATATTATTACCACTTTATTATACCTATTAAAGTCATAACAGGTAGAATAAAACATTAGCAAGAATTTAATTTCTTAATTAACGTCAACAAACCAAATACTAAATATCGCAGATACACGTAAAAACATTTTGTACTGACTTTCCAAGTCCAACATCTGCTGATAAGAGAAAGGGTGGTAGCTTGCATTTACTGTTTAAATAAGTCGCCTGGAATGACTTGCTCACTTCATTTAATATTTTGTTAACATAGTTGAACCAAAATTATTAAATAAGTGACCTTTCGTTATCAGTATATGTCTGTTGTCCTTGAAAATAATTTATACCATTTAATTGTCTCTCTACTATCTCTTTTCAGGTATAAAAGTACTTATTTGAAGTAAAAATTTGAAATTATGAATTCATGTTTGTATTAAAATTCATATTACAATTGTATTTGTATTAAACACAGTTACAGTAACGACTTAAAATGTTGTCATTATTGGAAAGAATTTTTTAACATTTCTACCAGAATATTCAGTATTATACAAAAATTTGAAATTATAAATTCATTTTTGTGTTACAATTCATATTACAATTGTACTTACATTAAACACATATATGTATGTATTATTATAACAACTTATAATTTGTCATTATTGGAATCAACTTTTTTTAACATTCCTACCAGAACGCTTAGTATTATGCACAAACTTGAAATTATGAATTCATGTTTGTATTAAAATTCATATTACAATTGTATTTGTATTAAACACAGTTACAGTAACGACTTAAAATGTTGTCATTATTGGAAAGAATTTTTTAACATTTCTACCAGAATATTCAGTATTATACAAAAATTTCAAATTATAAATTCATTTCTGTGTTACAATTCATATTACAATTGTACTTGCATTAAACACATGTATATTTTTAGAACAACTTAAAATTTTGTCATTATTGGAATCAATTTTGTTTAACATTTTTACCAGAATATTCAGTATTATACAATAATTTGAAATTATGAATTTATTTCTATGTTACAATCCATATTACAATTCTACTTGCATATATGTATTATTAGAACAACTTAAAATTTTGTCATTATTGGAATCAACTTTTTTTTAATATTCCTACCAGAATATTCAGTATTATGAAAAAATTTGAAATTATGAATTCATTTTTGTATTAAAATTCAAATTACAATTGTATTTGTATTAAACAGAGTTACAGTAACGACTTAAAATGTTGTCATTATTGGAAAGAATTTTTTAACATTTCTACCAGAATATTCAGTATTATACAAAAATTTCATATTATAAATTCATTTCTGTGTTACAATTCATATTACAATTGTACTTGCATTAAACACATATATGTATGTATTATTAGAACAACTTAAAATTTTGTCATTATTGGAATCAATTTTGTTTAACATTTTTACCAGAATATTCAGTATTATACAATAATTTGAAATTATGAATTTATTTCTATGTTACAATCCATATTACAATTCTACTTGCATATATGTATTATTAGAACAACTTAAAATTTTGTCATTATTGGAATCAACTTTTTTTTAATATTCCTACCAGAATATTCAGTATTATGCAAAAATTTGAAATTATGAATTCATTTTTGTATTAAAATTCAAATTACAATTGTATTTGTATTAAACAGAGTTACAGTAACGACTTAAAATGTTGTCATTATTGGAAAGAATTTTTTAACATTTCTACCAGAATATTCAGTATTATACAAAAATTTCATATTATAAATTCATTTCTGTGTTACAATTCATATTACAATTGTACTTGCATTAAACACATATATGTATGTATTATTAGAACAACTTAAAATTTTGTCATTATTGGAATCAATTTTGTTTAACATTTTTACCAGAATATTCAGTATTATACAATAATTTGAAATTATGAATTTATTTCTATGTTACAATCCATATTACAATTCTACTTGCATATATGTATTATTAGAACAACTTAAAATTTTGTCATTATTGGAATCAACTTTTTTTTAATATTCCTACCAGAATATTCAGTATTATGCAAAAATTTGAAATTATGAATTCATTTTTGTATTAAAATTCAAATTACAATTGTATTTGTATTAAACAGAGTTACAGTAACGACTTAAAATGTTGTCATTATTGGAAAGAATTTTTTAACATTTCTACCAGAATATTCAGTATTATACAAAAATTTCATATTATAAATTCATTTCTGTGTTACAATTCATATTACAATTGTACTTGCATTAAACACATATATGTATGTATTATTAGAACAACTTAAAATTTTGTCATTATTGGAATCAATTTTGTTTAACATTTTTACCAGAATATTCAGTATTATACAATAATTTGAAATTATGAATTTATTTCTATGTTACAATCCATATTACAATTCTACTTGCATATATGTATTATTAGAACAACTTAAAATTTTGTCATTATTGGAATCAACTTTTTTTTAATATTCCTACCAGAATATTCAGTATTATGAAAAAATTTGAAATTATGAATTCATTTTTGTATTAAAATTCAAATTACAATTGTATTTGTATTAAACAGAGTTACAGTAACGACTTAAAATGTTGTCATTATTGGAAAGAATTTTTTAACATTTCTACCAGAATATTCAGTATTATACAAAAATTTCAAATTATAAATTCATTTCTGTGTTACAATTCATATTACAATTCTACTTGCATTAAAAACATGTATATTTTTAGAACAACTTAAAATTTTGTCATTATTGGAATCAATTTTGTTTAACATTTTTACCAGAATATTCAGTATTATACAATAATTTGAAATTATGAATTTATTTCTATGTTACAGTCCATATTACAATTCTACTTGCATTAAACACATACATATATGTATTATTAGAACAACTTAAAATTTTGTCATTATTGGAATCAATTTTGTTTAACATTTTTACCAGAATATTCAGTATTATGGAAAAATTTGAAATTATGAATTTATTTCTATGTTACAATCTATATTACAATTCTACTTGCATTAAACACATATTTGTATTATTAGAACAACTTAAAATTTTGTTATTATTGGAATCAACTTTTTTTTAACATTCCTACCAGAACGCTTAGTATTATGCACAAACTTGAAATTATGAATTCATGTTTGTATTAAAATTCTTATTACAAGTGTATTTGTATTAAACACAGTTACAGTAACGACTTAAAATGTTGTCATTATTGGAAAAATTTTTTTAACATTTCTACCAGAATATTCAGTATTATACAAAAATTTGAAATTATAAATTCATTTTTGTGTTACAATTCATATTACAATTGTACTTGCATTAAACACATATATGTATGTATTATTAGAACAACTTAAAATTTTGTCATTATTAGAATCAATTTTGTTTAACATTCCTACCAGAATATTCAGTATTATGGAAAAATTTGAAATTATGAATTCATTTCTTTGTTACAATCCATATTACAATTCTACTTGCATTAAACACATGCATATTATTAGAACAACTTAAAATTTTGTAATTATTGGAATCAACTTTTTTTAACATTTTTACCAGAATATGCAGTATTATACAATAATTTGAAATTATGAATTTATTTCTGTGTTACAATCCATATTACATATCTACTTCTACACATATATTATTCGAACAACTTAAAATTTTGTCATTATTGGAATCATTTTTATTTAACATTTTTACCACAATATTCAGTATTATACAATATTTTGAAATTATGAATTTATTTCTGTGTTACAATCCATATTACAATTTATCTTCTACACATATATTATTAGAACATCTTAAAATTTTGTCATTATTGGAATCAAGTTTGTTCAACATTTTTACCAGAATATTGTGTAATACTCAAGCCATCGCAACTAATTTCTTAGAATCAAATCAAAAATTTCATTCAGCTCGTGGAGATAGATAGCTTTAAAAGAAATAAAATAAAGTTTTTGTGAGGTAGACATTTGTGTTTTGGACTATCTAATCCCGTTTTGGTATTTAAAACATATTTGCAGTCATACATCATATTGCTGAGAATTAAATCGGCTTAATACAACTCCCAAGCATAAGGGCTATAAAGAGCGCAAATATGTTATATGAGGTCTAGTGATTTTTCTGATGGTCATGTTTATTTGTGTGATGTCATAATGTTGATAATATTATTGAGTTTACGCATTATCAGTAATAAAATGCGACAAAAAAATTTTCAAGTAAATTTAGATTTTCGATTTGCTATATCCGAGATGATCACTATTCTACAATTTGGTTTTAAACTCAACAAGTTGAAATAGTTCTTATTCTTAATCTAATAAATGTTGGACTTTTAGTAACCCACCCACCCCAAACTCTATTCACGACTCTCAATTCAAAAATTAATTACTATTTCTTATCTTGCTTTTCAATTATTTTTCTCCATAGGGTAATATTATTACCACTTTATTATACCTATTAAAGTCATAACAGGTAGAATAAAACATTAGCAAGAATTTAATTTCTTAATTAACGTCAACAAACCAAATACTAAATATCGCAGATACACGTAAAAACATTTTGTACTGACTTTCCAAGTCCAACATCTGCTGATAAGAGAAAGGATGGTAGCTTGCATTTACTGTTTAAATAAGTCGCCTGGAATGACTTGCTCACTTCATTTAATATTTTGTTAACATAGTTGAACCAAAATTATTAAATAAGTGACCTTTCGTTATCAGTATATGTTTGTTGTCCTTGAAAATAATTTATACCATTTAATTGTCTCTCTACTATCTCTTTTCAGGTATAAAAGTACTTATTTGAAGTAAAAATTTGAAATTATGAATTCATTTTTGTATTAAAATTCAAATTACAATTGTATTTGTATTAAACACAGTTACAGTAACGACTTAAAATGTTGTCATTATTGGAAAGAATTTTTTAACATTTCTACCAGAATATTCAGTATTATACAAAAATTTGAAATTATAAATTCATTTTTGTGTTACAATTCATATTACAATTGTACTTGCATTAAACACATATATGTATGTATTATTAGAACAACTTATAATTTGTCATTATTGGAATCAACTTTTCTTAACATTCCTACCAGAACGCTTAGTATTATGCACAAACTTGAAATTATGAATTCATGTTTGTATTAAAATTCATATTACAATTGTATTTGTATTAAACACAGTTACAGTAACGACTTAAAATGTCATTATTGGAAAGAATTTTTTAACATTTCTACCAGAATATTCAGTATTATACAAAAATATCAAATTATAAATTCATTTCTGTGTTACAATTCATATTACAATTGTACTTGCATTAAACACATGTATATTTTTAGAACAACTTAAAATTTTGTCATTATTGGAATCAATTTTGTTTAACATTTTTACCAGAATATTCAGTATTTTACAAAAGTTTGAAATTATGAATTTATTTTTATGTTACAATCCATATTACAATTCTACTTGCATTAAACACATATATGTATTATTAGAACAACTTAAAATTTTGTCATTATTGGAATCAACTTTTTTTTAATATTCCTACCAGAATATTCAGTATTATGAAAAAATTTGAAATTATGAATTCATTTTTGTATTAAAATTCAAATTACAATTGTATTTGTATTAAACAGAGTTACAGTAACGACTTAAAATGTTGTCATTATTGGAAAGAATTTTTTAACATTTCTACCAGAATATTCAGTATTATACAAAAATTTCAAATTATAAATTCATTTCTGTGTTACAATTCATATTACAATTCTACTTGCATTAAAAACATGTAAATTTTTAGAACAACTTAAAATTTTGTCATTATTGGAATCAATTTTGTTTAACATTTTTACCAGAATATTCAGTATTATACAATAATTTGAAATTATGAATTTATTTCTTTGTTACAATCCATATTATAATTCTACTTGCATTAAACACATACATATTATTAGAACAACTTAAACTTTTGTCATTATTGGAAACAATTTTTTTTTAACATTTCTACCAGAATATTCAGAATTATGGAAAAATTTGAAATTATGAAATCATTTCTGTGTTGCAATTCGTATTACAATTGTATTTGCATTAAAAACATATTTGTATTATTAGAACAACTTAAAATTTTGTTATTATTGGAATCAACTTTTTTTTAACATTCCTACCAGAACGCTTAGTATTATGCACAAACTTGAAATTATGAATTCATGTTTGTATTAAAATTCTTATTACAAGTGTATTTGTATTAAACACAGTTACAGTAACGACTTAAAATGTTGTCATTATTGGAAAGAATTTTTTAACATTTCTACCAGAATATTCAGTATTATACAAAAATTTCAAATTATAAATTCATTTCTGTGTTACAATTCATATTACAATTCTACTTGCATTAAAAACATGTAAATTTTTAGAACAACTTAAAATTTTGTCATTATTGGAATCAATTTTGTTTAACATTTTTACCAGAATATTCAGTATTATACAATAATTTGAAATTATGAATTTATTTCTATGTTACAATCCATATTACAATTCTACTTGCATATATGTATTATTAGAACAACTTAAAATTTTGTCATTATTGGAATCAACTTTTTTTTAATATTCCTACCAGAACGCTTAGTATTATGCACAAACTTGAAATTATGAATTCATGTTTGTATTAAAATTCTTATTACAAGTGTATTTGTATTAAACACAGTTACAGTAACGACTTAAAATGTTGTCATTATTGGAAAGAATTTTTTAACATTTCTACCAAAATATTCAGTATTATACAAAATTTTCAAATTATAAATTCATTTCTGTGTTACAATTCATATTACAATTGTACTTGCATTAAACACATATATGTATGTATTATTAGAACAACTTAAAATTTTGTCATTATTGGAATCAATTTTGTTTAACATTTTTACCAGAATATTCAGTATTATACAATAATTTGAAATTATGAATTTATTTCTATGTTACAATCCATATTACAATTCTACTTGCATATATGTATTATTAGAACAACTTAAAATTTTGTCATTATTGGAATCAACTTTTTTTTAATATTCCTACCAGAATATTCAGTATTATGAAAAAATTTGAAATTATGAATTCATTTTTGTATTAAAATTCAAATTACAATTGTATTTGTATTAAACAGAGTTACAGTAACGACTTAAAATGTTGTCATTATTGGAAAGAATTTTTTAACATTTCTACCAGAATATTCAGTATTATACAAAAATTTCAAATTATAAATTCATTTCTGTGTTACAATTCATATTACAATTCTACTTGCATTAAAAACATGTATATTTTTAGAACAACTTAAAATTTTGTCATTATTGGAATCAATTTTGTTTAACATTTTTACCAGAATATTCAGTATTATACAATAATTTGAAATTATGAATTTATTTCTATGTTACAGTCCATATTACAATTCTACTTGCATTAAACACATACATATATGTATTATTAGAACAACTTAAAATTTTGTCATTATTGGTGAATAGGGCTTCCGGGGAGAGGAAAAATTAAAACCCGATCTTCATTTGTTGAATTCAAAATGTGAACTGATTTTATTTAAATAATATTTGGTTGGAGGAAGTCTTAAAGTCTATGGGTCACATATTTGGTGGTGGGATTTTATGTCTAGTTCTATCAGTACATGCATCGTACTGATAGCTTGGGGTTAAATCTATTTAAATCAAAGCCTGCGTTGGCCGTTAGATGCTTAGCTAAATGCATCGGCTGATAAAAATATACTCACAGCATGTGAGCTGCATTATATTCAAACAATACTTTATTATTTTTGTGCGCTGTACTTTTATCTCGTACTTAGTTCAGAAAATTTATGTATATGTTTTTAAAATATTTTTATGTCTACAAATACAGTGTTTAATCTTAAACAATTGGAATCAATTTTGTTTAACATTTTTACCAGAATATTCAGTATTATGGAAAAATTTGAAATTATGAATTTATTTCTATGTTACAATCTATATTACAATTCTACTTGCATTAAACACATATTTGTATTATTAGAACAACTTAAAATTTTGTTATTATTGGAATCAACTTTTTTTTAACATTCCTACCAGAACGCTTAGTATTATGCACAAACTTGAAATTATGAATTCATGTTTGTATTAAAATTCTTATTACAAGTGTATTTGTATTAAACACAGTTACAGTAACGACTTAAAATGTTGTCATTATTGGAAAAATTTTTGTAACATTTCTACCAGAATATTGTATGTAGAACAACTTATAATTTGTCATTATTGGAATCAACTTTTCTTAACATTCCTACCAGAACGCTTAGTATTATGCACAAACTTGAAATTATGAATTCATGTTTGTATTAAAATTCATATTACAATTGTATTTGTATTAAACACAGTTACAGTAACGACTTAAAATGTCATTATTGGAAAGAATTTTTTAACATTTCTACCAGAATATTCAGTATTATACAAAAATATCAAATTATAAATTCATTTCTGTGTTACAATTCATATTACAATTGTACTTGCATTAAACACATGTATATTTTTAGAACAACTTAAAATTTTGTCATTATTGGAATCAATTTTGTTTAACATTTTTACCAGAATATTCAGTATTTTACAAAAGTTTGAAATTATGAATTTATTTTTATGTTACAATCCATATTACAATTCTACTTGCATTAAACACATATATGTATTATTAGAACAACTTAAAATTTTGTCATTATTGGAATCAACTTTTTTTTAATATTCCTACCAGAATATTCAGTATTATGAAAAAATTTGAAATTATGAATTCATTTTTGTATTAAAATTCAAATTACAATTGTATTTGTATTAAACAGAGTTACAGTAACGACTTAAAATGTTGTCATTATTGGAAAGAATTTTTTAACATTTCTACCAGAATATTCAGTATTATACAAAAATTTCAAATTATAAATTCATTTCTGTGTTACAATTCATATTACAATTCTACTTGCATTAAAAACATGTAAATTTTTAGAACAACTTAAAATTTTGTCATTATTGGAATCAATTTTGTTTAACATTTTTACCAGAATATTCAGTATTATACAATAATTTGAAATTATGAATTTATTTCTTTGTTACAATCCATATTATAATTCTACTTGCATTAAACACATACATATTATTAGAACAACTTAAACTTTTGTCATTATTGGAAACAATTTTTTTTTAACATTTCTACCAGAATATTCAGAATTATGGAAAAATTTGAAATTATAAAATCATTTCTGTGTTGCAATTCGTATTACAATTGTATTTGCATTAAAAACATATTTGTATTATTAGAACAACTTAAAATTTTGTTATTATTGGAATCAACTTTTTTTTAACATTCCTACCAGAACGCTTAGTATTATGCACAAACTTGAAATTATGAATTCATGTTTGTATTAAAATTCTTATTACAAGTGTATTTGTATTAAACACAGTTACAGTAACGACTTAAAATGTTGTCATTATTGGAAAGAATTTTTTAACATTTCTACCAAAATATTCAGTATTATACAAAATTTTCAAATTATAAATTCATTTCTGTGTTACAATTCATATTACAATTGTACTTGCATTAAACACATATATGTATGTATTATTAGAACAACTTAAAATTTTGTCATTATTGGAATCAATTTTGTTTAACATTTTTACCAGAATATTCAGTATTTTACAAAAATTTGAAATTATAAATTTATTTCTATGTTACAATCCATATTACAATTCTACTTGCATTAAACACATATATATATTATTAGAACAACTTAAACTTTTGTCATTATTGGAAACAATTTTTTTTTAACATTTCTACCAGAATATTCAGAATTATGAAAAAATTTAAAAATTTGAATTTATTTCTGTGATGCAATTCGTATTAGAATTGTACTTGCATTAAACACATGTATATTAATAATATTACAGCTTAAAATTTTGTCATTATTGGAATCAACTTTGTTTAACATTTTTACCAGAATATGCAGTATTATACAATAATTTGAAATTATGAATTTATTTCTGTGTTACAATCCATATTACAATTTTACTTCTACACATATATTATTAAAACAACTTAAAAGTTTGCCATTTTGCCAAGTTTGTTCAACATTTTTACCAGAATATTCAGTATTATACAAGCCATCGCAACTAATTTCTTAGAATTATATCAAAAATTTCATTCAGCTCGTGGAGATAGATAGCTTAAAAGAAATAAAATAAAGTTTTTGTGAGGAAGACATTTGTGTTTTGAACTATCTAATCCCATTTTGGTATTTAAAACATATTTGCAGTCATACATCATATTGATGAGAATTAAATCGGCTTAATACAACTCCCAAGCATAAGGGCGATAAAGAAAGCAAATATGTTATATGAGGTCTAGTGATTTTTCTGATGGTCATGTTTATTTGTGTGATGTCATAATGTTGATAATATTATTGAGTTTACGCATTATCAGTAATAAAATGCGACAAAAAAATTTTCAAGTAAAGTTAGATTTTCGATTTGCTATATCCGAGATGATCACTATTCTACAATTTGGTTTTAAACTCAACTAGTTGAAATAGTTCTTATTCTTAATCTAATAAATGTTGGACTTTTAGTAACCCACCCACCCCAAACTCTATTCACGACTCTCAATTCAAAAATTAATTACTATTTCATATCTTGCTTTTTAATTATTTTTCTCCATAAGGTTATATTATTACCACTTTATTATACCTATTAAAGTCATAATAGGTAGAAGGAAACATTAGCAAGAATTTAATTTCTTAATTAACGTCAACAAACCAAATGCTAAATATCGCAGATACACGTAAAAACATTTTGTACTGACTTGCCAAGTCCAACATTTGCTGATAACAGAAAAGGTGGTAGCTTGCATTTACTGTTTAACTAAGTCGCCTGGAATGACTTGCTCATTTCATTTAATATTTTGTTAACATAATTGAACCAAAATTATTTAATAAGTGACCTTGCGTTATCAGTATATGTCTGTTGTCCTTGAAAATAATTTATACCATTTAATTGTCTCTCTACTATCTCTTTTCAGGTATAAAAGTACTTATTTGTAAAAAACTAAAAAAGTAATTAAATTCAAATTAATGAAGCAAGATTTCGTTTTTTTTTTTACAAATTTACAAAATATTTCAATTGTATTTGTATTTTACACTGTTATATTATCAAAACGACTTAAAATTTTGTCATCAATTTGTTTTTAACATTCCTACCAGAACGTTTAGTATCGTGCAAAAACTTGATTTTATGAATTCATTTTTATATTAAAATTCATATTACAATTGTATTTATATTAAACACAGTTACACAGTTTTTTAACATTTCTACCAGAATATTCAGTATTATACAAAAATTTGAAATTATAAATTCATTTCTGTGTTACAATTCATATTACAATTGTACTTGCATTAAACACATATGTATGTATATGTATGTATTATTACAACTTAAAATTTTGTCATTATTGGTGAATAGGGATTCCGGGGAGAGGAAAAATTATAACCCGATCTTCATTTGTTGAATTCAAAATGTGAACTGATTTTATTTAAATAATATTTGGTTGGAAGAAGTCTTAAAGTCTATGGGGCACATATTTGGTGGTGGGATTTTATGTCTAGTTCTATCAGCATACATGCACCGTACTGATAGCTTGGGGTTAAATCTATTTAAATCAAAACCTGCGTTGGCCGTTAAATGCTTAGCAAAATGCATCGGCTGATAAAAATATACTCACAGCATGTGAGCTACATTATATTCAAACAATACTTTATTTTTGTGCGCTGTACTTTTATCTCGTACTTAGTTCAGAAAATTTATGTATATGTTTTTAAAATATTTTTATGTCTACAAATACAGTGTTTAATCTTAAACATTCTGCAAAGGGCCAGCAAAGGTTATAGTTTGTAGTCTTCTGGTTACATTTATTTTTCTTATAACATATATTATTACTATTATAACTAATACGATTGCTATTATTAAAGAAGCATGACCAGTTACGTGATGGAAATTTAATCCTAAGAAATCAATGTGATGTTCTTTTAAAGATTTTAATTCAATTTTCAACCTTTCAAGTTCTGCTGTGTGGTTTAACAAATTATTTCCCACTGGATCCTAGATTATCTTCGGAACCTTGCTAAGATATTGCGATTGCTTGATAAGACTCTGACTGGATGCTGTGATGACCGACTTATATTTTGTCTTCTGTTCTAGCAGTGCAATCTGACCTGATGCTAAAAATGCCTTGCTCTGGAATATCTATTACTTCCTGTTGTACGCTACAACAATGCACTCTAACCTTTGAATAGGATGAAACTTTAAATAGCCAGCTACTTCTGCTCTCTAGCTCGATCCAATAGGATCTTAAGTCAACTATCGTTTTATAGACACTGTTAGATTTCATATTTTGTTTAAATGGAGTGATTTCACATGCGTTGTCATTGGCAATACTCCAAGGCCAACTTCCTTCACACACTCTTTTATTAGTTTCCCACGTCTGACATTTATTTAAAGTGGATTCGGTCATTAGATGATAGGAGTCTATTTCAAAATTATAGACTAAATACTCGCTATTTACCTGTACCATCATCATCTGATCATTACTAATCCTAACTGGCACTGGGATAATTCTATATAGAAGAGATGGATGCCTACCAAATAAGGGAATTTTTACTTTAATTATTAGTTTCCTGTCAACAAAAATCCCTTTTGCTGTTAATAACGTATATATATCTTTTAGCTCAGTATCAGATTCGGACAATTTATCTTTTATATTTGCAATCTCCACCTTTAGTTGACTCGGTTTTAATATATTAGGATTCAGTCTTCCATGATTAATATCTATCAAAAGACTTATTATCCCCGCTTGAATTTTCTCACAGTCCTCAATAACCGAACTAAGTTGCTTCGTTATCATAAAGAAATTAATGGACTCTTTGTAGACATAGTAATTTTCTTTTATTAACTCTGTTATGTTTTCAACTCTCCTATTCATCTTGCGAAAATTTTCATTTATCTCTTCGGTAGTACTTTTGAGAATGTTTGCCGTAGAGTCAACAACTGACGTTTGCTTTGCCTCTAATTCCTTTAAATTTTCTTGGTTTGCTAGCAAATTTCTCATATTTTCTTCCATAGTTTCTCTATCATCCGCATCCATTATACCGAATAAAATATGGTAAAGCGAACCCACAAATTCAAATGGCGCCCGCTTATTTCGCGATTTACTTTGTA